>DWEE01001699.1:0-12761 GCA_018245755.1 Parelbella macleannani
ATAAAAAAAATATAAAAAAAAGTTAATTAAAATAATCATAATAATAATAACAAAATATATTGACACATTATTAACAACAAATTATCAAATCAGTGTGAATCACGAATTCACATAACATCTTAGCAAAAAATGAATAATAACCTAACTCTGAATTGTCTTGCGTAACCAAACTCCACCTTACTTACGTACCTGGGACCTTAGACTCGGATATAGATTTACGGATTAGTTATTGCATTAGTCATTTAGATAAGTGTACGGGATTTGATTTCACGATCTGACAAACGGTCAGAGTATAGATCGTTACTGTGAAAATTTACCAATTGTACTATTCGATTGGACAGGATATCAGTAATGGATATTATGAGCTAAAGACGCTGTTTCCAGTACGATATTCTGTACTATAAGCGATTATAGCAACAAGTACGATTGTCTCATTAGTACATACATACATATCTTCACTTCACGTCAGGTCAATTACGGGTTAGACAGAGACTACAGAGTGCCAAATATTGTAATCAGTGAAGATCTGCTTTGATGCTTTCACATTCATCAGTCTCTTCACATGCACATCCGTTTCAGAAATTGCTAACTCGCCAGCAATCGGAACTCGACCAATCCAATCAAGATAGGTGAGCCTTGGTCTCCCTCTCCACCTGCATCCATCATCAACATTCGAATAGTCTGAATGAAGTTATTATATCACGGCAGCTCGCTTATGGTTAAGGTTGAGAACACCAAGTGCCAAATACTTCTATCGGCACAGACCGAATATATATAATATATGTAGTTCTACATTAACCATTCCTTCGTACACGCACGCCGGTTTCGTTTTCTAATCCGTAATGAACTATAGTGAAAGTTAATAAAGCAGGACTACTTAATTAATAAGCCATAATTAACGTCAATAACAATTATAACAACATAATTAGTGTTATTTTAATTAATAACAGGATTTTAATAATAATGTTTGGGACAACTTGATGAGACTATTAATAATTATAGATTACAATTACTGTTAGAATTAATAAGTTAAATACAATAAGTAGACACAAGGTGCCACATAAAAGTATGTATTTCGTAATAATATTTGACCAAATTCCTCATTTAGTCAATATACATAGTACAACAGCAAAAGCATAATTAACGACCAAAACTCTTCAAAATTACTCATTCGCTCATTCCGTTCCTCGTTCATTCGTCACAGTTAAACAAGTCACTAAGTCGCTGCGTGCGAGCGATATAGGTCGACGATATGAACGGTCTACCTCTAAAGGTGACGACGTGTATCGCGAACGAATATCGATGTTATTAGATAATGAGGTCCTGAACAGCGTCAGTCAAATGGCACGTACATAGGTACGTGTGATCCATCAATATGATAATCAAAAGCTCATTGTCCAGCTACTTGGCGAATAGTATAGAATTCTTTATCTTTACTTGTAACTGGAATGCTGATGGAATTAGTAATTTGGTGTGTTTATGTTGTATAGCCTAAATATTGTACGTGATTTGAGTACCATATGGAATGTTATCGCGGAACAGATTGATTAATTTGAAAATCTATTGAAATGTACCTATTTGATATGCTATGGTAGGTACTCGTAAAAGGCATTATGGTCTTATGTTCAACTAGTTTTAGAAGTATTTAAGAAAAATCATAAACCTTTATATTGTTCCACTGTTGGTAGGCAGCGATTTTTTTTCAGAACAAATAGTATTATAGCTTCTACCCGCACAGGGAAGCGTAGATTGGCAAGCTTTACGGGCCGTAGATAATTTTACAGTAAGTGATATTTTATGTTTTAAATTACACTATTTTATACAGAAAGGGAAGCACGCCGGTTTTTCAATCCAGGACTCCAATGTTGGTGACTAAACTCTACAGTACTAATAAAAATATTAAATTGTAAATGTATAATTAATTTAGCAGGAGTTTATAGGTCATACGTACGTTCAAAATTATAATATGTCGGTAATTGGCGTAGGTAGCCGTTGTATTACTGATGCGTTTGTAGATTGAAAGTGATCTGCAAAGTTAAGCAATGCCGAGTTTGATATGCACATAGATGAGTAATATCTAATAGCAAGTTTCAAAATGCAAATTAAGTAGGAATGAGTTAAACGTAAGATAATAAAAAAATGTTTTTATTTTGATATGTCGTTTAAAATACCTGTATATGTATAAATAATACACTCTCTAAGACTTTTGCTAATAAGAAGAAAATATGGTCAAGTTTTCACGTTATCTTATGAATACAAAATTGTCAACCATGCAATGCTTTCTAGTACTTAGTTTACGCAAAGTGATCTCAGCCATGGTCAGGGCTGAAAAATGTCTGAGTCTATCGGACTTTCCGTTTTTAAAGTTCGTCTAGTTGAAAATATTTATAAATCAAACTAGCATTATCAATAAATAGGTACCTATTACGATATGCAAACATTTTTAGTTGCTTATATATAAAATAAATTACTAGTTCTTTGAACCCGAGCTCACCTATCTTGAACGTGAAAGTTTCCAAGATTATTGTTAAGTATTTTCAAAGAGTTGGCAACCATAGCGACAAGCCATTTAATGTACATTAACGTATTATTAGCGGTCTGCGACGGCGCTAACAGCGTCGCCGTCAAGATCCACTTGCGTAACCATACGCGATTTGCACCTCTTGGAAACTGTTCTTTAGCGCTTTACACATTCTTTAAGCTGATTAGTCGAGTTTATCTATCACATATTTATGATAGGACAGGAAATTGCATTTCCTTTAGCGTAAAAATGATGTTCTTGGACTGTTTCTGTTGATTGGTTAGTGGCAAAGTTTCTTGTTTCATGTAGATTGAACCTTTGATCGTTCCGATGTTGAATACCGATCCCCTCCAATTGAGAAGGGTTAAGACCATAGTCCACTACCGCGACTAAGTAGGTACCTACTAGTATTTTCGGGAACATTATAGAACAAAGATCTTAACGCCTAACGAAGATCTTCAAGAAGCATTTATTAGGCAACGTTCTTAGCCGTGTTTCAGTTGCAGCTTGTAAGAGATGTCTAAGACAAAGTATTTTGGGCGCGGTCAGATTTATGGTTAGTGACCACTAGTGACAAAATTCCGCAACTTTGTTTTCGTGATTTCGGAGACATAGTAAAGCAGTCCGTCACAGTTGGTATTATCAGGTAATTGTTATTTAGACTTTTCGAAGTATGAAACAGGCCTTCTGCTCTTGCAACTAGACTTTTACTACGACCCAAAAGATAGATGCAAATTGGGTTGCAGTCATCTATTGAATTTGTAAAATTGCGAATAGAATCCAATGTTAGGTGTCCGTAATGGGAAGTACAATTCTTTATCACTAGGATGTTTCTCACGCAAATATGTCTATTAATTCTCTTGCCATCTTTTCTAAAACTTGCGAAATATATTCCGACGCATAATTTAATAAAACATAATTAGAAAAATTTTTTTTTGACAATTAACAGGTGTAAAGAAATAAAAGAACTACAAAGTTTTAATCAATAAATTAAGATTATACCAAGCTGTATATCGATCTAATTGCTCCTTTTGTATAGAACGAAATCGAATAAAAGTTAATGGCAAAAAAATCACATGTCTAGTATTATACATGAGTGATAATCAAACTTTAAAGGAACTTGAACTTAATTCACTCTATGTTAAATTAAACGGTTTTTCGTATCCATAAATAGTTCAACGTATCCAATTGTTGGTAGGCACTAAAAGCCAAAAAAATTTAAACTGCGTTAATTTGGAACGTAAAATACTCTGACACTGGTTTACTAAAGGTTTATATTTAACTTATATATGCTGCAACCACTTTTATTCCATCACTAGAACAAGATGCTATATTACTAAATCTAGAAACGGTCAGGAGCATACCCACCACGCTTCCCCACTGTGTACTGGTGACGACAAAAGTAGGTATGGTTTACTTGTAACACTTGGCTGTTTTTTTAACATTTACCTTCAGTTACGTTGTCATTCACATTGTATCTATTGAGAGCAACAAGCGAATACTCATTTGCTGGTCTTTGTCATCACCGGCCCTCGTTTATCTTCCTGTCATTGTTCTATATACTTCAAGACTTGATGGCTCGAGGCGTAAATTTGCAATGTTTCTACACCCGTAGAGCAAAAATATATGCATGATTAATGATAGAGCTAGCGAGGCGAGATTAGCATGGAGTATCGAAAGTGTCCGGTATTCCGGTTCATGCAAATCTGTCGTAGGGTTTCCAGTTTGTATTTTATTTAAGTAGTTATTTAATACTTAGTGGCAATGTATAATCTTTTTTCATTTTTGTTATGTTAACGTTTTGCTATATTATAGATAAGCATTTTATAAGATTGCAGATGCAACATATATTCTATATAATGTCAAAATGTTGCTTCAAAGCATACAACAAACATCGTCCATTGGCATCGCGGAAATTAAATGGTAAGTAATATTTATATATGCCATGTCAACTCTGTTCATTACTAACACTTGCTAAAGTAAAGAATTTAAACGGACGTTATAACCTTCGGGATCCATCCTTGTTTGTTTTAAAAGGTACAGGTTAGCATCAATTCCAATAGCAATAAATACAATAATTCTATACCATCTACATACTCGTTCACTTCGATGAAAGATTTCATTTGAAAGGTTATATAAAGGATTTGAATAAATCATTACAAGCTGGCATCCCCGTATAGCAGACTCTATCAAATGGATACGGGCCCCGTCCCCACACGCTCTGGGTGGCTCACCATTCATTACAGGGAACCACCGCAGCCACTATTAGATGCTATTAGCTCTCACTCGTTCCATGATACGCGTACCATACACATTTATAACTTTATTACGAGACACAGCACGAATACAGTTATCGAATACATTTACAGCTGTAGATACGTTGCGGCCGTTTATTAGGTGTAAAATGTGAAATTGCCGTTCTGGGGACAGTTAGTTTAACGTAGATAGTTATGTTCTATGCTAATGTAAGTTGCGTTGTGAGCGGCTCGCTCTGTGAAAAAAGATATCATTGTGTGAATCGTTCCTAATTTATAACACCGTAATTTGTTAATAACTCTTTGTTTATATTCTGTGTAATGTACCTATATGTGAATTAGTAATTTGTTTGTTTTAAGTTTGATGGTCAAACTGGTACGATAGCCAGGAATGAATCCCGGGCAGTCAGATATTTAGCTTATAAATTTAGTTACCTCAAATCGTGTGAAGAGCGAGGAAGGTAGAAGAAACAAGTCAGATTTAAGGACAAATATATTTAGCACTTGCAGCGCTCACTCGCCCAGTAAGGCCAGGGACTTAGCTCGATTATATAATAATAATTTAGTTATCTGCTTTGGTGACAGTCACGTTTCAGAAGATCTCAATGCAAAGCTACGAACGCGTAGCGTTGTATATTTGTCCCTACCTGCATGTTATCAGCGACCCAACTGATAGATGTGGGGACGTCCAATGGCATATGAATGCAACAACGTCGTCCTGCGTTCATCCATCTTCAGCGCGGCCTTGTAAACATCCTGTTCAGATCGTAATCGTCTAATTTACGATCTCTTGTCGTCCCACTATCGAGTGTACGTACATAGTTCTTTTATCAGAACGCATGCACATTGTTGTGGATAGATGAACGTGGATACCGGTTTCGAACGCGGTTAGAACATATCGAGCCAGCCTATATACATATGTATCGTACCTACTAAGACGCTAAGATACTAAGACAATTTCAACTAGATAATTTGCCAATACATGTTTATTCATATTTGTGGTACAAGATTCATGTGAAATATTTAAGCGATTACAATGATCGCTTTCAATGATCGCAAGACTGTTCTGTTTAATTATGATTCGAAACGTAACAAAAGAAAAACGCATCCTAACTGCGGTCGCGTGATACGACCGTAACACAACCACGTGCGGAATCCAATGTAGGCATGCGAATGGAATAATTAAGCATAAATTATTCACAATTCTGCACAGTCAAGGAATAATTTGGACAAGCGCGGCCTGGGATCCGCTTGCGGCGTTTTCAACGTCGCCGTACCTCTCAGAACTTGGTGCGTCAGTAGCTGTCACTATCCCGTTCTCGGCGTATGGAAGGGAAAGGGACGGGCTATTTTATGGGTCGCGGAACACGTGTTTCTAACTGCGTGTTCCGAGCGTGGGATAGGGCCCGGGGTGTTGCAAATCTGTAACGTTTTGTACAGCATTATAGGCAGTTTGCTGTTACGCTGTTAGACATGCGAGGTAACAGTGTCCTCGTGGAGGCTTTGTGCGTTTTATTGATGCTGTAGTCTTGTCATGTATGAAATATGGCGGAACTTTACGTTAGAGTTGTAATTTTAATTAGTTTTGATTAAACGAGGATCACATTAGGGTCTGCAAAAAGACACCTTTATTAGTTTCTTTCTTTTATTATTACAAGTATACCTTACATCGATTCATCTCTGCAGGGAAGAGCTTTATAATTTATATTTATACTAACCGGTTTAAAATACATATATGGATTTATTTATTAGTTTTAGCCAACATTCAACTGTTGAATACGAAACGAAATAAAGCGAATTATAATATTCAAAAGAATTGCTTTTCATTCCAAATCAAATTACGCATCTTATGCGTACGTTAGGGTCAGAAGGGGGCACGTGTCGAACAGATGTCCCAAACACCCCATCTGCCCTACTCATCTTACAAAAGCCACCCCTTAAATTTCACCGGGTTATTTTTTTGTGAATTTGAAGAGATTTAAATGCAGCTTGCACTCTCTGTCAAATGGGCTTTATAATACCTATAAACACTATTTTACGTTGTTTCACTATATCACAAAAGGGAAACGCGCAGAATTTTAACTCATATTGTGATTCAAAATGTTACCCATGAAAGCTTAATAATATATTCGATATCACAACTACTACCCTTACAACTAGATAGTCAATTGAAACTGTAAAGGGCACTAAAATAACAGCAAACGACTGTTTTGAAAATCAAAAGCTAAAGGTTTAAAGCTGTTTTAAATTAACGGTACATACTGTTTTTTCTAAAATATTACGAATCTGTGAGACGAATGTGACATATGAATATTGTATGTAACACAAAAAACTGAAAATCGCTGTTAGGTAATGGACGAGATTCGATGACGGATTTAAGAAAGCGTAATGCGTTAAAGCTGTCAGATTTAGCAGCAGGTTTTAGATACATCGTCGCTAATGGCAATTCGTCATCGTCGACACGACAACGACATCATCATCATCATCATCAGCCTATCTCAATCCACTCGATTTTTAGAATAAGGAATTTAAAAGTCCGAACTGGAGCAGCGTGGAGAAGCGTGCCCAAATCTTCCCTCAGTCCCGTTGAAAGACACCCAAACGATCACGTAACCGGTTGCAGTCAATTACCGCGCGTTCTCCAAGCATCTCATCCGGTTGTAAAAGAAACTAAAGTTATACACTTTAAGACAACATAAAAGAGAAATCATTTATTATCTTTTATAAAAGAAAATAACGAAGAATGCAGTGTAACCGAAACGGGTAACAAAACGATATGTCGAGGCGGCGTTTTACAAGCGCGGTGTGACCAGTCGCGGACTTCGGGTCGTCTCGGCTACCCGTGTTGGAGAAAGTTGCCGTTGTATTATATTATACATTGTATAGTTATATACAATATACATAAAAATGCACTCGTGTCAGCTATCGACGTTTTAGATAAGCGACTACACGTTTTGACGCCGACCGCTTCCATATACGTAATTGTTATTGCTCATCTATGGTAACTGGCCGAGCGGTATTTGCGAGATCTGCTTCTGAATGGGTTGTGTTTTTTCAGGGAGTTCGTGCTTTTAAAGCTTCTAATATATGAATAGATCTTTATCATAATATATGAACAGACCTACCTCATTATCTGGAAAGGAATCCAGTTTCAGGTATACGACATACATAAACCAAACGATATGTAATAATGCTGTCTAATAAAACTGGTAATATTAAAATTATGATTACCAGGATTTATAGGGATTTTCTAATAGGTAATTAACAGTAATATCTCGGAACCTGGATTTCTGACCGGTGTACGGCAATAGGCTCACCCCTTAACCCATGCGACTTATAAAACATCAGCTGACTACCTAATCGAGGTAATAAAGGCGTGATTTAATGGATTGTTTCAATAACACTACCATGATGTGTTAAAATTCTCTAACTTTATTATTCAAATTACGGTGTCAAAACTTTCGCAACACCCGTGTATATTTCAGCATACTTTATACATTTTGGTATCGCACGAGTAATGTATAATTCGGACCTATACATCACGTACTTGGATTTTCGAATTATGATCGCGTCGGTGATCTTAAATTTGATGTCGTATATTTCAGAGATATTCTGCTTTATGACGTTTCGATTGTAAATTTGCAACTTGCATCCTGGAAGGATTTCGAACTTAAATTATGACATCATGCGTTTATAACAAATTTTACTACAAAACTTGTCTCATATTGTTTAATATATCACTACATATACTGACACATACAGACAAGAATTAGTTAATATATATAATCCACACCAATAGCGTTAGGTGGATCCGTATTCTGCGAAGGACTTATGAACTATATTCAATAAACATTTTCAATTTAATTCATGTCTGTAAAAATAAAGATATGTGGTACACGGCGCTCTATGCCACCCCCTAAAGCACCTGGGGTGATGATATAATAATTGCTGAACCAAAAAACCACCTAGACAACGAATCCTTGTCGATATTGTGAGTAGCTTAACGATGCTTAGTCCACACATGATATCTCGAAGCAACAATACAACCATTAGACTGTTATTGTTGTGAATAGTACATATTAGTGAAATACGTGGGACCTTGGCCCGAATGGGGCCGCTCGTGACAAGAACATAAGTGATACGATTAAACTGACTCACGACGAAAACAAACGTTTCGGCAATACGAACATATATCATAACACAATGTGGTAATGAACACATATTGTTACAAAAAGTTATGGTCATCTATCTAATAACATGGTCTGTTAGGGATAAACGAATAACATCGATGTGGCTTTCATTCTGCTTTAAATACAAGCTGCATAAGTAGTAGAAGCGCAAAGAGTGCTCTCCTTCAAAGCCGGCAAAGCATTGGCCACTCCTCGGGTGTTGCAAGGATTCTTAGGCGACGGTAACTATTTACCATCAGTTGGCTCGTCTGCCTGTTTGTTAGGCTAAATATAAGAAAGTGTATGATATTTGCCAAGCCGTACTTGGGCAACGTGGCAGACAGACAAGACTTTCTTCATATCCCACTGCGACCAGACATATATTCAATAGATTATTATTGACAAAAAGGTTGACGGGGTATATTCATGACACCACTAACACATAGACTAAAACACTAGCTCAAAAATATACTTATACATCTGGGATTCGAACCTGGAACTCCCGGCATGTTTATTAATGTTTCGGGTTGAAAATATGTTTACCTAATGTTTGAGAATGTATGCGTTGTATAAGTTTTTATATACAGAGAACCGAATAATGCAAGCATTTGTTTAGCAATAATGTTATAGACGCAAATATGCAATAAAAATTACAATATAAAATTACTAGGACAAATTCGAGACGGAAGTTGTATGGAAATTTTAGCAATTAAAATGTAACATGCGAGTGAAACAATAAAAATTATATTTATATCGTGTATGTAATGTTTTCCTTATAACACCATTTTATATTTTTGGATTAAGTGGAAACGATAGGAGTAAAATAAAATATTTTTTTGTTAAAAGTACTTTAAATTTTTTACTTTATAACCTTTTAAAGTGACATAGATCTTGAAAAATTTGTTTAGCTTAGTTTTTAACAACGGTGACAGTATTATCCGTGTTGGGGCCCAGAAAGAATACATGCTCTGACCCCATGAGCTATGAGCAAAAACCTCTCTAATACCCCATGAACTATGAGCGAAAACCCCTGTAAATACCGGATAACTATAAAATGCCAAGAATTTCAATAGCAATAGAAAAGTAAAACGACACTATTCACGTTGTTTTTTTCGTGACTCACAATTTTACTTAAAACCTACACATAACATTAAGCTCACATTCTGTCACTTAATATTAAATTAGTCGAACACAAATACATCGAAATCCAACGTAACGGGTCGCATCAATCATTCATGATGATTATCGATCAAAGATCGTAAACAACAATTTGTTGGAGCGTAGGGCGCGCAAATAAATTTCGCATTGAGTAAAGCTGAGCTTATTGTTTTAGACAACGTAGGCGTGGGACAGATAGCTGTCGGATGTAGTTAGCTTAAAGTGTACACCCACTCCCTGTTATCTTGTATCTCTTAGTACCGTCTGGGCTCTAGGAGGTACCCAAAAATGCATGTACAAGCGAAAGTGTACTGCGATACAGATGGAAGGTATTTATTTACATTATGGAATATGTATGGACACGACGATGGAATACGTTTATGCAAGCATAGTTATTAATATTAATGATACTATAATAAAATACTATGGTGCAAAAAGTTTCTATGATTAAAACTTTCATATTCAATTTTTATTATTCAATTATGTGGGGCTACGCTCGCGCTGGATACGTAATGTATTTTGGGAAAAAGTCCTACTAAGCAACTTGAAGCCTTGTAACATGAACCGATTGCAGGAAACCTTTATCTTTATATAAGGGTTTACAAACAGTTCGTTTTTAAGATTTCTTTTATGTGGTTAACATGTTTTGTTTCAACCCAATAATCGTTCCACTATTATCATACGGGTTTGTTAACATTTTTAAGTTAGAAGTATTTAAAGTTCAAATTATGCGCAATCGTGAGAAACAAGTCACGGCTTAACGAAATTCTCTTTATAATATTTGATAAGATAGCTTACAATTAAATCATTTATTGTATCCTCGTTTCCTAATAGCACTTCCTGCATCTACAAGTTTTTTGTTTTCGCGATTTTTTTATCATTAATCGTGACAATAAAACAAGCTGTTTTCATAATCGTCGCTTATGAATTACTTTCTAACTTTGGTCCGTAGGTACTGATCTTTTGTAGAGAATAAAGACGTGTTACTGAAAATTACAGTTTATTTTATAATGTTGTACAATGCGACAAAAAAAAATATGGTTTTAAATCTTAATTACCAAAAATATTAATGTACCTACTAATACTATCCACGATGAAGTATTGGATAGACCGTTATTACAGGCAATTTGAGCTGTTATTTCCACTTGTTGTAAACAAAGATTAATCTATTTGGAAGCTTTAAATAAATTTGGAAGCTTTAAAATTCTGTACCGATTCTGTGAATCAGGGCATGGTATAACCTGGTAAAAATCAATTTATAATTTATTTCTATTTGCTAATAAATGTATCTCACTAAGCTATGCTTCATTCCATCCGAAATCAATCATAGAACAATAAGCAAATGATTGCATTTCATTAAAAACAAACATTGCTCAGTGAATCAACAATGGAGTTTGGTGAAAGTCTGATACATCGATTTGAATAAACAATAAACTTCCAAACAATACCTACAAAAGTAATGTCAGTCAAAGAAACAATAAGATTTTCGGACGCGGTATAGAATATGGATAGCTGTTATAGTATTTTGAATTCAATCCATGCTCTATAGAACATACACATAAAAATATTAATTACATAGAAATTAGTAGAAAATTGTTGTACATACATATAATATAAATAAAAAGTAGTACTAAATAAACATTAGTTATGGACGTCGATAAAAACGAACATTTCCATATATGAAGAAAGTCAAGGTAATAAAACGAGACAGCGGTCTTAATTGATTTGCAAATGACGTGTTAATAAATATTTGGCACATTTCGAGACGTCCATATTCGCGAAATGATTTAACTGCTTTTTATCATGGTCGATTGTCCGTGTGCACGTGGATTGTAAATTTAATATGAGAAATAAATTTATGTTGTATTTTATATATTTATTTTAATATTATAGATAGATAGGGAATTATTTGTTGTTACACTACATAACAAACTGATGATACAGACCCCATAAGAATAAATGTTATGGGTAGAATCCCACCTATGGTTCAACAGTCATTTCATCCAAGAAAACTACATGTGTTCATATAAATTAAGTTATTTTGAGGAAAGAGAAAGGGATAGCGGAAAATTCAATTAAGCAAATTTGAAAATGTTACTTTCCTTGTGTCAAAATACAAAAAATATTGAAGTAAAGAATTCTATAAAATCCAAACTTCAAATTGCAACATACAGAAATAGACGAAGGGTGAAACGAGTTTGCAAAAAAATAATTAGTAGATAGTTGAAAGTGATGCGGGCAGAGCCAATATAGTTTCCTTTGTGAATATTCCAACGCCTTACTAAGACGGATTGAATTATCAAGAGAATACTAGCATTAAAGGCTCCATCGCACTCTGACAATGTCACTGAATTACAATCTTGAGACCGTGAACAGAATCTTAATAGTTGACTCTACGCCAGAGAAAGTGAGAGTGACAAACGAACGAATGTATTAAACATTTTTGTTAATAGACTAGACTTAATAGGAACAGAAAATGAAGAATAGCATTGTGAATTCAATTGGCGTGCTTTCGTAGTTCAATTTAGATTTCTCTCATTAATGTCTACGTACACGATTTATCTAATCAATATATAACATTACACGCTTAGTTATATCACATCACACACATAATCAGCCTATCTCAGTCCACTGCTGGACATAGGCCTCCCCCAACGA
>DWEE01001700.1:0-12756 GCA_018245755.1 Parelbella macleannani
CATTTAAATAAATTATTATTTCTAATAAATTATTATTCATTTATCAATGAGAATTTGTGAAAAAAAATTAAAACTTTATCCATCCTAAGGAGATTGTTAGTATAGTTATATAAACAAAGATTCAAAAGCATATCCAGGAATATTAGTGTATATGACTATGACATTATAATTGAAAATAAAAATCTTTTTATACAATGAATTATCTTTGCTACATACTCACCGGCTTCCTGTTTTATGTTAGTGGATTCTGTATAATGTTTCAATGTAGGTGTATTCCAGTATTCCTCACTATTAATAACTTTGGATATCACTAGATCCTCATATAAATGCTTTAGAGTTGGATGGAGAGACAGCAATCTGGGGATGATAAAATAATGACATTGCTACATCTGTTAGTATGTTATAACAGCAAGATAAACATTATAGTTATCCGTGTGGTGACTTGGTTGTTACTATAGGAAATATAGTTTAATGCAGCTTAATGCTTTGCTATAATATACTTTTAGATCCGTCGGATCGGCGATGTGATTTGCACCTTTGTAAATAAATGAGGGTGAGTATGTGGGTAACCAAACAAAGAGAAACCGTGAGTACACTGTGATCATATTGTATTAACGTCTTACAAATTAGCCTGCGTTCTAAACACTGTGAAACTGGACAAACGAGATACAGTACGAGTAACAGTTCCTAGAGTGGAGGATATGCTCTCTCCGACGGCAGGATAGCAATGTGCTTCTTCATCCAATTTCTCTCCACCAACAAAGCTCCGTCGTAGCATGAAGTTAGCCGAATATTGACATTGCGATGGTGCTGCCATCCATAATCTTGAATAGTTTAATGTCTGTACTAATGACTATTTTTGATATGTTCATTGTCCATACTCATGACCGTCTCTAACAATACATTATAGCTTGCCTGTGACAAGTTTATACAATTTTCACATCAAACGAAAATAGGTTATTTACCACAAATTCTTTATTAAGAAACAAGACACCAATCTAGGTAGCAACAATATTAATAAATTAGATCTCTTAGTTTTATTTCCTTACCATGCTCATAAGGCGTATATTCTTTACGGAAATTGAATATTTAAAAATTCAGATTGCAAGTGATGTTGTTTCTTAACATTTGGTAATTATTTAAACAATGTATGGATATCTATTGTTTATTATGATAAATTTTGAATAACAATGATCAATACTATTGTTCTACTGTACTTTAATAATTAGTTTATCTGATATTGCCTTTAGGATTGAACTTTAATGTGTGACTGTGAAGGGCAGAAATCATGATAGGATATGATTTTATAACTCCTCAAGTAATTCCAGTCATCTTCAACTCACCTATCACTTTATTATATTACTGACATGACATAATTATATACCTGGACTTCATCTCCAACTCCCCATCTATCTGTCTCTTGAACTTTGGCAGCAAGTTTTGAAGAAGAGACTTCACTTGATCTCGATCTTTGGCCTGAGCATCTGCCCCCGCCGGATTCACAAAATGAAATGTGGAACATGAACCATCATGTAGGACTACTTGAAGCTGCACTTTGGGTTTGCCAGCTGGTGATATTTTTTGAGCTGAAATTTTAAAATCCACAAATATAAATAGTATATTTGTATTTGTTTGCCATTATGTGTGCTTCACTAAAAAACTACTGGATTGATTTGAACTAACTGTACTATATTCTATTAAGTAGATACTTGGCACTTATCGAAAACAAAAATTATTGAGGTCCTTGGGGTCCCGGGTTGAAATCCCCAGTCGGTTACTGTTTGCTTTTTCTAATTTAGAATTTCTGGTAGTGACACGGAGGCTGGATGTGTGCTCGATGTATGGCAATAGGCTCACCACCTATTCCATTGTGGGACTTAAACATAACTGGTGACATGTGGGAGTGTACTACACTCTTCTGGATACACCTTCAGAGATTACAGGTGTTACCTTATGTTAATTTTTTAAAAATTATTGCAATATCTTCATTTAATAAAATTTTTTTAATGTTTTAAGAAACAATGATTTTCATATGCTCTATGTGTTCATTGATGGTCAGCTATACATATTATACATTACATGCTTATTGATCCAGATATTATATATATTTGAATTATAAATGGTTAAACAAATAACATGATTGACAAAGAAATTTTATAAAGAAAGTCTGCTTATGCTTTCTATCTTTTTAATGTTCTATCCTATACACATGAGATACATTGTTAAATAGTAAGCAATACAAAGTTGTGGATATCAACTATTGTAGTAATAATTTCAATTAACACTCATTGAGGTCACAAAATGGTTAAGCACAATTTAATTTACATGTAGTTTAAACAAGAGTATTTTTAATACCATTTGTACATCATAAAGAAAAGCTGTCAAAAAAACAATAGCTTGTAATGGTGGAATATTTCAATATTGAGGACTTGGTCACCAACATTATAGCATTAAAAATCTACAAATCTTATTTATGTGTAGTCATTTATGTGTTGGTTGAACCTTGTCTACTGAGTAGGACTTTAGGTTTCCAGTATTGTTCAACAATCAACATACACATTTTAGATACATAATTAATAGGCACAACAAAAATAATAGGAATGGTATTTTGTACAAAACCAAAAGGTTTTATATCAAAGTTAATGTAAATATGAACAGTTTTGATCAGCTCAATAGGCACTTCTATCTTACAATGACAGAGAGCCGATGAGAGAGTGTGACGCGACTTTTTTTACTTTTTTATTATTTCTATGCTTGTGGCATTCTTTGTGTGCTAATAATCAATTTAGGAATTGGTACATTGAGAAAAATCCATTTACCATTGTATAAGGCTGTTTCAAAAACATTTATACAAGACCTGAAATACAATAGTTCCTCTTGCTATTAATTTCAAATTTCCTACTATCCCCAAAGTTATTAGTAACTTTACTTAAATTGCTATATTAACTTCTTTTTCTGTAATTTGGAAAGACACATTAGAACATAATTATAAAGCTGAATATTTCCCCCAGCCCCAATTGTTCTTTCTTGAATATTTCTATTAGAAATGCTCATAGGTAGTTAAAAGATATTCCTGAGAGAATAACTTAAAGATTGAATTATATATTAATACTTAATTTAATCAAAGCCACCCATTTGCTAAATACTTCTAGCTGTGTCATACATCACTTATTAACAAATCAAAGAATATATGCCAAAAAGGTTTAATTTAAATGTTTACTACTGAGTTTATTATTAGCAAAACCATGTTTCTCACAATGTTTCTCGACAATCTTATGATATTATTGTCTTGAGGTATACCTCTGTACATTATACATACATTATATTATTCTTCCCAATATTTCATTGTTTGAGTAGTTGCAAACAACTCAATTAAAAGATTGTACGGTCAATCTATAAGTTTGGTACTTTCAAGTTTTTCTACTTGAAATTCCTAGTTTGCCTTTGACTGCCTCGTTATAGTGCTTGCAAGCACAACAGCCGATCAGAAGGTTTTAGTTCAAATCCCAGGTAAGGTACTACTGGATTTTTATAATTTAGAACTTCTAGTAGCAACTCAGAGTCTGGAATTGTGCCCAATGTATGGCAATAGGCTCACCGCCTATTCCATGAGACTTAAATGGAACTGGTGAATTGTGGGAGTACACTACACTTCTCTGCTTACCCCTTTGGGGATTATAAGAATGATGTTATGAAATTTCAAGTAGCTGCTCAGAGTCTAGATTTCTATCTGGTGTATAGAAACATACTCATCATGCCTTCCATGGTGGAAATAGAATGTAACTGGTGAAATATGCACCACACTTGTCTGCCTACCTTTTTAGGGATTAGAGGTATGACATTACATTTATCCTTTAATAATTTTTACTTTTATGCATAGCTAGTAAAATACAGCCACAGGGATAGCTATAAAATTGATAAATATATCCATTTCTTTACTTCCTAAGTATACTAATTTGATTATTTACTGTGATCATGATATACAATAAAACAGTATACAAAATATCTAAATAAGTAATTATAACTTGTCGATAACCCATTAAACACTTAAATAACAAATTAACCCATCTACATTTGAATGGTATTAGTATTCCAGTCTCTGTAAAACTCGAATATTTGTCTTACAAATAACTGTGTTCTATTCACATTCAGTTTTGATATTTATTATTGCAAGGGCAATGTCAAATCACATAACCACCATGACCTTAGCAGAGGTATGTCATTCAAGGATATAGAATGAAGTCTGTCACTCAATTGGTAAGGTATCTATGATAATTTTATGATTTCTTCACGCATAGAGCAACTGCAACAGGCACTTACTTTTAATATCAGCGTATTTATGAGACACGGCCACAGTGTCTCTGTTGTCCATCATCCACGCGAGCCGCTGATTCATCACATACAGTGTACCGTCACCTTTCTTGTACCTTACTTGCCCCACGCTCAGCAACACGTCCTCCGAGGAAGTAGTCATTTTGGGCATAAAACTTGAGAACTCCAAGTACTCAGCTCCACGAACTTATCAAACTAACTTTATAAATCACGTCAATTTCTTCTCCGACGATAATACCTTTCGTGTATACCTAACACTCTTGTATCATTCAACATTAATATCTGTTGATCGCGTATCAAAATGAAGAATTATGAAATTCTACCTACAAAAAGCACATCGTCAGAAAACCTTTTGCGGTTTTGTTTGACAAAATGTCAAGCACTGTGACAGTGTTGTTATATACAAGTGGGGGAAACAAAATTAGTAAAAATTCTGTACAGAACGTGAGAATATCGACCAGTCCACTTTATACCTAGTTGTAATTAACGTAGGTATTCACGATGGTCTATATTCTATAATGAGTCTAAAGGCCCGTAAAAAATTGGCATCATTTTGACTAATATTAGCTAGATTGAATTCTTAATAATTCTTAATACCTATTTAAATAAGAATGGCAATGAAAAGCAATTTTTAATTTGATTCTGAGAGCAGATGTCTGATCAGCAAGGTTATTGCACTGATATTCAAAGGTTAATTTAGTTGTTACGTATGTAGTATTTACTGCACAATTTAATTTTCCAGACATGACCATTAGGTCATGAAAAATCAAATAGCGGTTTGCGGAACCCCTAAGTCCATGTTTTGTGTTTATGTATTAGCGGATTTTTTTTATAATAACAATTGCTAATACAGAGCATAATCAATGTTCTGCTTGAATTTATGAATGTATCAAGACGTGATCGAAAACACAAATAAAAAAATGATTAAAGCAACTCAGTATTAGTACAACTCAGGTTAATAATATATCATAATATAGTAAAACATATTATGTCTTGTTATATCTATTTACATATTTTGACGACTTCTAAGAGATATAGACTACAGGCAGTCCTACGAGCGTTACTAGGGAATACATATTGTTATATTAGATCGTAATAGTCTGGGCTATATTAACATAATATATTATACTTCCCTCTATGCCGACCTTTACACCAGGATTTAACGTGATCGTTAAAATTGTAGTAGCAGTCTTTTTTTTTTAGATCCAACCGTATTTCGATATTAGATAAAACCATTGTTTAGGGCTAATATTTACGAACATTTGTCCATTTCAAATTATTCTGGTTAGGCAGTAAAACTGATTTCCCGAAATGTTATCTCCGAGAAAGAAACTTGAACAAGAAGAAAGGGTTAAACCATTGCAAATTGTTAAATAGTACATTACTAAAAATAGAATAATATTTATATTCATTACAGTAAATTGTATAATGCTATCAAGAAAACACTTACTAAGTGCTTTTTAAACACTATATTTTCTTTTTGTGTAAGCTTATCCTTTCTCAATGCTTATCCAATCTTTTAGTTTGAAATATACTCAATTTTGTATTATATCATATATATGGGAATTTTACGGAAGTCACAGGCCATTAATGCAGTAGGCGCGATTATAACTCATATCTGAACTCTGAAGTACTTCGGCCTATAGATATTTCTATCTCGTGTCTTAAAAATTTGACATTTGATATTAGTCTACACAAGTACACACTAGCACAATATTTAATTTAAATGTCACTCGAATTTTAACGGCACCCAGTGATATTGTTGATTTCGATATTATATTTTCTTATGCCAGTACTATATAATTATGAGCGCTTTTTTAACATAAAAGTTTATACTTTCGCGGCGATCTAACTTTTATTTAATAATCTACCAAATTTTTATATAAAATACATTTCATACATATCTAATTCTGAACGTAACAGTGTAAGACCGCCATTTTATTTATTATTGACTTGCAACACCGAACATTGACAACCCAAAATGCAATCATGGCGCACGGGGCACTGTGTTTGTAGAATGCTGAGAAGTTTTTACGTAAACACTTCGTTAATTTGCATCGTAACTTATTAATGAATTTCAATAATTTGCCCGTGGTTTTTAAATATTGTATCGAAGCATACATGTGTGTTCCAAACTTAAAGTTTTCACCTGTTCTCAGTATCGTCTCTGTACTACTAGACACTTGCAGGTATAAAAATCATGAGATTTGCTGTTTTAGCTTTTCTTTCATATGTATAGCTATCAGGTTACTGTGCAGTGTTATTCTATGCGATCGGCGAATTCCACATGTATCGTTTGTTAGTCCGCTGGTCGTAATAATTTTCATATAAACGTTTGTTCCAGATAACTTTGTTGGTGTCATAATGTCAGAGGCGTACGCCCGTGAGATACTACGAAGGAATGTTGCGCAAATATGTCAAACTATTGGATGGAATGGTATAAACTCTACTCCACTCGATATTCTGGTGCACGTTTTGGAAAAGTACGTAATCGCATTGGGCACGCAAGCTAACGGATACGCCGAACAATTCAACAGGACTGAACCAAATTTACATGATTTAGGATTAGTGTTTCGTGATTTACATATACATTTACCTGAGTTAGCTGAGTATACCCGGAGTGTGCCCTCCGTGCCTCCTCCAGTTAGCACAGAAAGGTTTCCAAAACCTAAAGAGTCTAATTTAAATTTTCTCAAACCTGGTAGCCATGAAGTTGTCACAAGACCCATGCATGTGCATGAACACTTACCACCCATGTACCCTGAGAAGGAGAGAGACACACCTGTTGTTGCGGGTACTGTTGAAATCCGTCAAAATGGCTTTGACAGTGTTGATAGTATTGCTTCCTGTGCAAGTCCTGAAATATCTGTCACAGATAGCCCTGAAAAGTCAAAGGATATATTCAAAAGACCTGTTGACCCAGTGTCATTACCTAATAGTAAAATGCTCAGGCTACGATTGGATGAGGAGGAAAGGGCAAGAGAAATCAGTAGTGTGATGATGACTATGTCAGGCTTTCTTTCACCTGCACGTGAAGGTAAATTGCCTGAAGCAAAACATCCAACATTTGTTTCAGAAAAACATCATGACAAACATAAAGCTAACTCCCATCATCCTAATGCAGCAAATCCTGTATTAGCAGAAAAAGGTGATAAAAAATCTAAGAAAAATAAATTATTGAATGGTAAAGTAATGAAAAGTAAAAGGAAAGATAAGTCTCATAAAGGAGAAAGTAGTAAATCTAAGGATATTAGTAAATTGGACAGGTATCCACCAGGATATCCAATAAAAAATAAAGATGTTCATCCGACACATCATAATCATGTGACAATGCCAGCGCCAAAGGTGTTACCACCAGCTGCCAAGAATGTAACACCACAACCCTCAACTTCATCAACTCCTGTATTGGGTTCTGAACCAGTGAAACCAGTTATTAAACAAGAACCTTTGGATCCACCACCTCAAATAATGTCAAAAAAAATATTACCTGGAGAAGATGCTATTCCTGTACCAAGAAGAATACCTATTTCAAAGTCTCCACTTGTTTCTAATTCTTTACCTGTATATAAAGTGCCTTCTTCAAATGCAATCATACCTGAGGTGGATATTAAAAAAGAAGTCATTGATGAAGAAGAAAAACTTGCATCACAGCCAGATAGATCAAAGGTTAATATATTTAAGAGAATATCGAACAAATCAAAAGAAGAGAAGAGTGTTCCAGAACCTGTCACAGAAAAGTCACATTTGGATTCTATGATCTCGAGGTTGCATAATTCTATTCATGATCATGCTAATGAAAATATTAGAATAAAATCCGAACCTGACCCAGAACCAATTGTGAACAATAATAATAGTAGTGCTTTAGACTTATCAAGAGAAGTAGATATTAGAGCTCATGAAGTTATTAGCATTGACGACGATTCTATGGATAATTTGCCCATGCCTCCATCAAGAACTGTACTTTCAGAACATAGACCGAGTATATCAATTAACAAATCACTGCAGGTGCCTTTTCCCAAAGATGTAGCTAGTGTCAGTCCAAAAAGTAAAAAAGAAAAGAAACACAAGGAAAAGAAAGATAAAACAGCAAAACTTGAAGCAAAATTACTTAAGAAACAGCAGCAGCAGTTAGCATATGAGATGGCTCAAGCTGAAAAGAAGAAAATGAAACTTGGCAATACCAAGTCTCCAAAGTCGGCAAGGCCAAAGAATGAATCAAATCTTCCATTGATGCCACCTGGATTTCCCTTTTTCCCAGCAATGACACCTGGAAGAGGTTTAATGCCTGGCCCAGGCTTAATACCTAACCCTGGTTTAATTCCAAATAGTGATTTTCTTGCAGGTCTAGCTAACAATCCTGCCTTAAGAGGTCTACCAGGATCAAATTTATTGACTAATCCATTTGCATTAAGTGGCGGTGGACCTGGATTAATACCAGGACCTAGTTTCTTACCTGGTGGTCTAGGTCCAGGCATTCCTAATCATATTATGTCTATGGGTAGTTTTTCACACTCATCACGTTCCTCATCAATGAAAATACCCCAAATGCTAAGACGTCCTAGTTTAGAAGTAATTCCTGTTGACAATGAGGATGACAGAGGAATGCATAAGGCATCAATGATGTCCCGCGATCGAGATAGACAAGAAAAGCACAAAGCTCCAACCATTCCAAACATATTACAGAAACAAAAGCCTAAATCCAACAAAGATCATAAATCTAATTTATATAAAATGCCTCCTGTACAGCCAGATATAACTATAGAATTAAATCCACCTAAAATGGAACCTATAAGACAAGAGCCCCCTCGAGAACCCACTCCACCACCCCAACTGCCCTCTCCTACATCACCAATTGTTTTAAGTCCTGAATCACAACCAGAAGCCCTGCAACCAGATCCCATCAGAATTACTGGTCCTAATACTTTCCTAGGAAAAGAAGTTGCAGACCTTGAAAAGAGAAAGGACAAGTCACATAAAAAGGAAAAGAAAGATAAGGATGGTATTAAAATAAAAAAGAAAAAAGAAAAGAAAGAGAAAAACAAAGATAAATCTGAGAAAAAAAGGGAAAAAGAGGAAAGGCAAGAATTAAAAGATAGAATAAAGAAGGAAAAGAAAGATAAGAAAAAGGACAAATCAAGTGATGGATTGGTACCAAAACTTACATTGAAACTGAGCTCTTCCAACTCGAATTCACCAATGCCGCCAAGTTCTCCTGATTTATTTAAATTAAATATAAAACCAGTAGTTAAAAAGGAAGAAGATGAAAGTTCTTCACTAAAAGATGAATCGGTTTCTCGTGAACATAGTCGGTCTCCAGAATTAGCGCAAATATCTGCACTTGTCACGAGACCTCCTAAGCAAAAACATTCAAAACATAACCACATTGCTGAAATAGAAGGCCAGTCATCATCGCCGCCACCCGGTAACTCGCCATCAAGAAAGAATCGTCCGCCATCGAGTCATTCGAAGTACAAGAGGATATTGTTTAAACCATTGTCGAAAAAGGGACACATGGAAAATTTTGATGACGAAGCATCAATATCGGAAGAGACTCCGGTAGCGCCGCCGGTTGTGGTCGACAAGCCGATCGGACCCTTACCTACTCCTTATTACGTGGACGACCATGGTAATAAGATTTGGGTTTGTCCAGCATGTGGGCGACCGGATAACGGTTCACCCATGATAGGTTGTGATGGATGTGATGGGTGGTACCATTGGGTGTGTGTGGGTATCACCGAAGATCCGGGTGCGACTGAGGATTGGTTCTGCAAGTCGTGCTTGGCTAAACGCGCCGCCATGGTTCTAGCCGGAGTTACCGCCGGTAAGAAACGTGGCCGAAAACCAAAAGGGGAAAAAATCAGAGACTGTCACTGATACAGACTTCTCGTTGTTACTGAGATTAGTTTTAATTTTCGTTTGATAGATGAGAGTAAATGGAATGCGAATTGTTAATGGATTATTGTTAAATGATATCAAAAAGATACGTTTTCATCATTTATAATGTTATATCATAGGCTAGTATTAAGTATAGATAATAATTGAATATTGACATAAAATGTTGAACATAAAAATAGTGTAGGTAACTTGTAATAATTACCATAATTTTAATTATTTTGTTAAATTTCTCTTTATTTCTCGTTTGCTCGGTTAGATCAAGTTAAATGCGAATGCGGGCGTGTTGTACACGTCCTGCGTGTAAACATAGATTTAATAATATAAGATTCTTTTTATATTGTACAAAAAACTGAATTTACTTAAGAAATTGGTGATGTATAAAGTAATGTAGTGAATATTTAAATAAACAGAAAGAAGGCTGGATGTATTTTCAGCTAATATTTGAATATTTTCATATTATAATTTTAATATAACCCTGTTTTTTTTTTGTTAAAGTTGTTCCTTCAAAACTTGTACAGGGCTAGCACAGTCTTGCATTAATTCTCATTGCGCGGTAGCGCCAAATTTCAGCGCAATCGAGAAATTCAGCTTGGAGGTGCTTGTCCTAACAAAATCAATCTAAATGGAAAGGGGTGGCAAATGTAAATTTTGATTTCAGCCAGTGGCCAATTAAATATACTGGTACTCGAAATTGTAGTAAATCATTTGTATCCTAACCAGTTGAATTAAGTAAAACATGTATTGGTTACTAGAATTTATTTAACAAGAAGCACGCTACACAGAGAGTCATCTATTTTTATCATAAAGACTGACGCTGACAAAGCAAATGCAAGAACATCCTTTTTACCGAAGTCACTCCTGTAGTTGGTTTTATCTACTTTATTTATAAATACTCTGAAATCTTCGACTACATCACGCTTCAGGTCATAGGTCTGTCATACCGTTGTCATATAGAACAAAAACTAATATTAATCTTATAGGTAAATGTATTTCACATAAAACTGATCTAAGTCTCACTCTAATATTTAAATAGCTTAATTTTTATTTGGGGTGGTGCCAGTCGGTATACTCTCAGCTGGTGGAGTAGATGGTTGTTTTTCTTTGTTCCAATCCTTAAGACCTTCTGGTAGAGATGTATCTTCATCCAGCGAGCCAGTACCTTCTACAAATTCTTCATAAGTGCTCTTTTCGGGGAAAGGCCTCGGGCCCAAGAGTTCTATCATATCATCCCTACTCAAAATTTCTTGCTTCAATAGCCTCTCTGCCACCTTTTCAATATTTTGTTTATGTTTAGTCAGCAAATCAGTGGTATGCTGATGTGCAGAGTTAATCAAATCTCTGACTTCCGAATCGATAAGCTCCGCAGTCTTTTCAGAATATGGTTTATCTATAACCATTTCACCGGGTTGCGGCATTTCGAACGAAACATTGCCAACTTTAGGATTCATTCCGTAATGTACTATTTGGGCGTATGCGCTTTGCGTTATTTTCTTTAGGTCGTCTTGCGCGCCGGTCGTAATTCTACCGAAGAAAATTTCCTCGCTCACTCTTCCACCAAGAGTCATGCACATTCGGTCAAACAGTTGTTCTTTGCTGTACAGATATTGTTCTTTGGGCAAATATTGAGCGTATCCTAAACCTTTTCCTCTAGGGATAATAGATACTTTTAGTAAAGGATCAGCATGTTGCAGGAACCAGCCGGCAACAGCGTGTCCTGCCTCGTGGTAGGCGACGATCTTCCGCTCATCTGGTTGAAGAACATTAGACTTCTTTTCCATTCCAGCTACAACTCTTTCAATCGCCTGTTCAAAGTTCTTCATAGTAATATCATTGGCCAGTTCCCTAGCAGCAATCAGTGCAGCTTCATTGCATACATTAGCTATATCTGCACCAGTGAAACCTGAAATGTAATTTGAAAAAATATAGAATTATATGCAAGTGGTTTAAAGTTGAGAAGTTAAGTTAAGGGCTTAAAGATGAGAAGTTTTGCACAATATTGATAAGTATGGCATCAATTTTACATACAATGTAGCCACATATTTTAAATTATGCTATTTATACCTTTCCAATCTACAATATTTAGTTGCTACACAAAATGTTCTTATATAAGCATGTTTGGCATACTGGTAATACCAAGCAAAAAACAAGAATGTAAGTGTTTAATCAGTAATACAGTGACAGTCACACTTAGTATCTGGTAGTAGATGTATCTGGTGAACAGTACTATAACACCTTGAGGGGAAGAAGGTGGGCAAAACTGGCCTTAAGTTTCCTTACTCTAATAATAATGTTCAAGTATCTTAATATTTGTTTATGTTTGGTCATGTCACATAGTTCAATTTAATTTTATTGTTTCTTTCTGAACCTTTTATAAATCCATTGTTAGATTTAGATCTTCTTTCTGAATGAAAAGGTCAAAACGATGGTCTCGGCAAGTACGAGTTGGCAGACTTCGCATGGCTTAGAGATAATTTTTTTAACTCAAAACTGTGCAGGTTTCTTCCTTAAATGTAAAGATCGAGTATGTAC
>DWEE01001701.1:0-12754 GCA_018245755.1 Parelbella macleannani
GTGTAAATTGTGGTAAGCCGCCGCACTAAACACAAATGTAAACATAACTTACATAAAGCTTGACCCAGAACTTGAGAGAAAGGTCTAGGTGCCCCCTCCTACTTGCTCTTTGCAGCGACTGAGTTGCTTGCATCTCAAGTTTATGACACTGCACACTCGTCGTCGCATAAATACGAGTAGAAGAGGATAGAAACTGTTTGTTGTAATAAAATTAAAGTTTTGCACCCATGTAGGTATTTGTGTAAATTTTACGTATTAAATTTTATTAATACCCATGTTGTTAAATTGTAATAATTTTGCTAAATATTACTTTTATTATTGTCATAATGCCAGTAATTATTGTAACTTAATATCTTAAAAAAATAGAAACATACCAATAAACATCGAAGCTAACTAATGTTCACAGATGAACAGACATGAGACATGAACAGAAATATTCTGTTTGGCTATAATAATATCAACATTTAAAAAACCACTGTACACATACATATTATATTTTATTTTATTTGGATAGACTCAAATGTCCTTCTTTTGGGACTTTGCAACTGAGGGGGGCGTCATCCAGCTTACTCGTAGATAGATTTTTCGTCACAACAAATCTCTCGTTTAGCTGTCAACGGTTACATAATTCGTACTTTGATTCATATTTAAGTAGATATTATTGTTTTATTTATCTTTATTAATCTGTTGTGACGGGTAACAAACAACAGCCCTCTGTACGGGTTGGTGGGAGAAAGTTGGCCCTACTGCTTTCGCTTCACGGCCTAGTTGCACGCGCTAGCCGCGTGCGGAGATGCCACGACTGCCGTCAGTGCAACTAGTTAACGTATTAAATTTCTTATGACATACAATCAAGTTTATCACACAATTTGTATGAAACTCAAGGCTTGATCCAATAAATCTAACCGTGTATGAATGAGAAATATACTCGAATGCATAAACCATATTTGATTCTGTCAAGTTGGTAATTCCTCAAGTTTTACGATGCGGCGACTGTTGTTACTGAATTGCTTCAAATAATATTATAAGTCGATATTTCTTCAAATAGGAGTAACTTGTATGTTGAGAGTGTTATTAATTCAACGCTTCAATTAATAGATATATCTAATCTTGATAAAGTAGCGTTTTTCATGATAGTATCTGATTTTACAATCTGTAACCAAAAATAATAGAAATATTGAAAAAGTTATTCTATCCATAAAAAAATATGATATTTTTCTCTTCTTTCGATCCAATGTTCAACTTTAAAAAAATATTTTCCTTTGTAGGATTTTTTTCCTTTTCCTCCTACCATAAATTGACTACCTAGGTACTTTAGAAGTATGTAGTAAAAGGCGGTTATATTTAGTTCAATCTTTCGAATAGTAATTTGGCGTTATCACTACAATTTAACTGCCTGCCTTATTGGTGGAGTAGTTGCAAGTGCGACTGCCGATCGATAAGCGGTCCTGGGTTCAAAATCCGGGCCTGGTAACATTGGATTTTCTAATTTAGAATTTCAAGTAGTGATTAGAAGTCTGGAACTGTGCCCGATGTATGGCAATAGGCTCAACACCTATTTCATGGAACTTGAACGGTAACTAGTGAAACAAGACAGAGTACTACACCCCTCTGCCTACCCCTTCGGTGATTACAGGCGTGATGTTACGTTGTTACATTATTACAATTTGGTATCTCGACATCAAAATAATCAGATTAATATCTGTTTACCGACCATTAGTGATTGCTGTTAGTAGCTTACTACTGGAGCTTTCAAATATAATGTTTATGCATTTGAACTTGCGCATTTGTAATAAGTACCTTCATAAATACCAAGTATAATTTTAAACGCACTCAGCTAAACATAGGTAACAGGCACATTTATCTGTTACGGTAAAATTTCTGCAACTGATTTTAAAAACGCGGAATGATCCGGAATTTGATGTTTTTACCAGTATATAAATTTAAAATGTAACAAGGAGTATAACATGCCATCTAATATTTAAAAAAATACTAATTAATACTGACCACTTAATACATATAATAGGTGATTAGTCGCCTAAAGATATTTGAACATCAAACAAAGCCAATATTGCATTGCTAGTTCTGTAGGAAAGTTACTTTTGCACTTTTCTCGTCTCTGTCATAAAACTCTGGGTTACGTGCAACTATAGATATTTTTATTAAAATAATTCGCAGTAGCCATTGAGTCTCTTACAATCAATGATTTTTGAGAACATTATCATGTAGGGATTTTATTATTCCAAATTTTTTTGTGCCAATAATAACTTAGAGTATTCATGCCATCTAGTGAGTAACTTAAGAAGTTATTAGGGTAACAGTATAGTATATAATTTTAAATGTAAGATGATTGAATTTAAATTAAAAACGCGTAATTAATTTCATTGTAAAATATTTCATTAGCATTTCAATAAAATCACTTTCTAAATATATTTCAAATAATATTTTACTACAGCAACATCCTATCCGAAAGGAATTTCTTTTTTATAAGCTGGCCACACAAACCAGGTCAACCAAGGAAGTGTAGGGGGTTCGCTCGCCAAATATATTATTCCTGGTTGGTTTTAATCAATGAAATGCAACAAAGAAAATCAAATTCCATCATCCCAAAGATGATAACGAGATGAGAAAGTGTGATGTTTGATACAAGTGCAAGTGTAGCAGGGAGGACAGGGAAAGAAGCAGGTGTGAACGAAATCGCAAATACCGCATAGACTTTTCTTTAAAAAAATTCATTTTTGTGTTTTTAAGGATTTAATATTATTAAACGTGTTTTAGTGGCTCGAAGAAGGAATCAGCCGGAATTACCTTTACGTATTTTCCTAAAAAAGGTAGTGATAACATTTGACCCACTTACGGCGCCTTGTAGGTTGACCTATCCAATGCGTTTGCGGACTGGGCGCGATGTTATTTTTAGTTCACAGCTTTGCAGATAATTAAATATTTATAGATGCCGTTCGCGACTCAAATATATGCATCGAGTCAGAAACGAAATTACGAGAGCATTGACGCGAAAATGGTAAGTTCTTTGTCTGAATTTATTTTAAATACCATATTGTATAAATAGCCAAAAGCATTACAAATATTAATCGGTTACTGTTATGTATAGAAAAAACCGTTGCATATTTACTTGCGTGCGCATTTTTATTATATTCAACATGATTCCTTAAATATTCATATTTTGCGAATTCAAAATTCAAATTGGAAAACTTTAAAATTATAATAGATGTTTGACGACTGCAATACTATATTAACTAGAAAGAGATTAATCTGAAATCTGTTTCGGATTATCACAGACAGCCATTATAAAATATATTGGGCTGGCTATGATTGGATTAATTTTCAGTCAGGAGGAAATCACAATAAAAGATTGTTTTTACTATGTGCTTGGGAGGCTACTGCTGCTCAACCCACCCATAAAACCATTGCTAATGTTCACATTGCTTCATGATACCACTTTCTCAAGCATTTTACCAGTTATCGCCTGGGAGGGATTTTGTTAAAAAAAATCAGTTGCTGGCTCATGGACCATAACTTTTTTAACTCGTTTATCATTACATAGATACAACTGGTGTATTCTCTCAAAATGAGACCTTGTAACATAACAGTGACAACTTTTATGTCGTTGATGGAAGGCAATTTTGTTGCAATTGTTATAGTATGTCTTAAGCCTTATTGTTAAAGCAAAACTTTCTGTTTGTTTTTGATATAATACTTACACCTATCTACACCTGCATCCGACTGCGGAACAAAAGCATCATAGGCTAGAAATCCAATTTTGGTGTTGTATTATATATAAAGTTATTATAATCTTGTTTTAGATGGATCAACCAATTTACAGCTGGTCTGGTAAATTACTACAGAGAAACGCCAAGATGGGCATAATGTAAATAACAGATAATGCATTTTACACAAACCTACTTCCTTTGAGGGATCAATTTAAAAATAGTATAAAAACAAATCTCCCATGTAGATAATTTTTAAGATTAAACTTTTGGACCTAGACATGAGATGTGCCATACTGATTCTACTATATAATAATAAAATCGGAAATAGGCATATCAATAATAATGGAGTCTAAGTCAATAGAAAATCACAGTATGGTCACTTAGTGTTTGTTGATGACAATATTAATATCATCGGAATGATGTGTTAAAAGTACTTGCCCATGATGTCACTTTAGGGAGTACAAAGCTGAGTACAGAATTGGGCCTATGCCCTGAAGCCGGGGTCACTCGGCAGTGATGAAGAAGCAAAATGTACGCACTCTATCGTTAATTGTGTGCACATTTACATATTTGCTCATTGGTGCGGCAGTTTTTGACGCGTTGGAGTCGAAAACTGAGAGAAATAGATTTGAAGTTCTTCAAGGTAAAGTACCAAGAACAATATCTAACTGTACATAAAAATCAATTAAATTAGCTGTCAGCAAATTCCAAATTGAGATTATTTACTGTAGGCATAATCTAGCTTTTTAACTACCAACTGCAAAATTATTCAATATTAGGTTTCTAATTTGATAACAATTGTGTTCCCTTTACAGCTATAGAGGGCATGATAGTGAGAAAATATAATATATCAGAGGAAGACTTCCGGATAATGGAGACTGTGGTGCTGAAATCTGAGCCGCATAAGGCTGGTCAGCAGTGGAAGTTTACTGGCGCTTTTTACTATGCTACCACTGTCCTGACTACCATTGGTTAGTTAATGGTTTCTGAGCTTCGGATTGCATTTATCAAATGTATATCATAAACTTGCATACTGCCATTCCTTTGTTTTTGTCAATGGATCCTATTTACTTTTATTCTATTATCAGAGATATATTTTCATGTCTTCAAACTTACCTTGACTATGTGAAAATTTTGGTGTGTCAAAAGTTGGTTATAATTTTCGGTTACATGCACTGACTATATTAACATGGGTTCATACAATTATAAAATAAGCTTTTGCTTTTTTCCACAGGATATGGTCATTCAACTCCAGCAACGATAGGGGGGAAACTGTTCACCATGTTCTATGCCATCGTTGGAATACCACTGGGACTTATCATGTTCCAGAGCATCGGTGAACGGGTCAACAGACTTAGCAGGTGAGGGTAATTAAAAAAAAAATATTTCATGTCCAAACTTTAAATTTGGAAGAGGATTTAGTTTTACTATATATGCATTGACATGCTACACTGCAAATGTGTGGTCCCAATCAAGCAAACATTAAAAATTTTCATAAAACAATTGATCTATAGTTTTATGTATCACACAACTATGCCAATACTTATTAATCACGTCGCTTTCTTACCATTTCCAGCGTGATAATAACATCAATCAAACAAGCGATGCACTGCAAACAGACCAACGCATCAGAGGTGGATTTGATATGTGTGGTGACAGCTCTCTCGTCGCTCACCATCGCTGGTGGGGCCGCCGCGTTTTCCAAGTTCGAGGGCTGGAGTTACTTCGACAGTGTGTATTACTGTTTCATCACACTCACTACAATTGGTGAGTTACATACTTCATAATTAAAAAACCCTTATAATAATTAAATATCTTGGAAAATCTATACACACAGTTCTCTGATCCCAAAGCAAGTAGAGCCTGGGTTATGGTAGTTTGGTGGCTAATTTATGTAATATATAAATATGTTTCATTCATATATAAATAATATTTTTATATTTATTTTTATATTCGTAATTGTATATTATGTCACTTCAATAATTTAGTTGAATTAAAAAGAATATTATCTTGTATTTTCAAACCTTGAATTCCTTAAAATATTGTCAATCACTCAATAAGAGTGTTCTTGAGAGAGTGATACTTCTCATGACAATGTATGTTCCAATTTCGTGTATCAGTAACATGACATGTATCATACAACGAAAAATTAAATTCACTTCAGGATTTGGTGACATGGTGGCCTTGCAAAAGGACAACGCTCTCAACCGCAAGCCATCCTACGTGATGTTCGCGCTGATATTCATCTTGTTCGGACTGGCGATTGTCGCTGCTTGTCTCAACCTGTTGGTGCTTAGATTTGTGACCATGAACACAGAGGATGAAAAGCGAGATCAACAGCAGGCTGAACAGGTGAATACAATTGTGGAATGGCCTGCTATAGGGTTTGAAGTCATGTCAACGTTTGAGAACATTTAAATCACACTTGCCATTAAGGCCAATTCCAGAAAAACCATCACATTTGTTTATACTGACCTCTCATATGTGCTAGTGTCTTTTGTACAAGTACTAGATAGGTATACATATTTATCGTTGTGTGCAGAGAACCATCATATAGGTGTGGCTGATTTTGAAAACTGAATTCATCATAGTCAGTTTGACAATGTTCCTACTGTACACAGCCTGAGGATTTTTTCCTACAATCCCCACGCTTGTCATAAGCCGCATTCTCACACCGCGTACTTTTCTGCCCGTCGGCGTTCAGGGCATGCTCAGAGCTGGATGTAGTGGCCTCTTACACTGTAAGAAAAAAAAAACTAGAAAACTGAATTGCATCAATTAATTTCGTAAAGATTGTCTTGTTACCCTGTTAATTCAGCATTGTAACACTTTAGATGTTAATAAAAATAGCTGTAAATAAACTGACCTCATGTTACTTTTTTATAGGCCCAGCAAGTAGCAGTCCGTCTCGAAGGCGATGTGATAACAGCCGATGGAGCGGTGCTACGCGGTGTTGCCAGAGGCACTCGACTGCCAGCTGCCCCTAGAAGAATTAGACCGGGTTAGTTAAATGTTGCTATAACAAATAATCTTTCTTAGAAGAAAACTTTCCAGTTATTGGATGCATTATGTTCTAAAACATTTTCAGAGTTGATTGTTAAGAGTTACTTTTTATAAATGGCCAAGGAAAAATCTTTTTTGCCATTATTATTGCAATCTGAATCCAATTGTACTGTAATAGAGTCCTATGTCATTAATATTGTACTTTCAGACTATTATTTCAGATAAGTTATTTGCATATTATAAAGCGCATGCATCAGTGATACGATATGTGGGACTTGTAAAATACAAGTTGACAATGTACAATATCTATAAATTAAGTACAAAACAATAATAATCAGGAATTTATTGAATTTTCTTATCGTAGATATGTAATAGCTTCAAAAGATGTATTTGTTAAAAGTTTTTGTATTTTTATGCCGCTAGAGGACGCTACATATACATGTGAGAATAACTTGAATATAATACGTTAGTTTCATATTTTCAAAATAATCTCTTTTTTTCCAATTGTTGAATATTATTTTGAGATGTTAGATAATAGCTATGTAAACTGTGAGTTTTGTTACTTATTTTTAGCCTCAATATTCTTTCATGAGGCTGTATTTAATACATCTGTCAATTCTTAGATATCGCCGATGACATTAAAGAAACGTCATATTTTTTTGACGTCTCAACTCTTTATTTAATCATAAAGCTTGAGATTACAATTTGCGCTAAATGTACATTTCGGCCAGTAGTTTTCGCTTAGTCGGACATTTACAACTTATACAAAAATTTTGCTTATAATTTCCGAAAGCCAGTTAATGCAAATAGCATTTTTCATTGAGGAAATCAGATCTAAAAATACAGTACATTAGATGTATTAAGATCGACATATAATAGACATAAATATAACATAACGACGGTCAACATAATTATATTATAACAAATTAAATGGTACGCTATGATCAAACACTCCAAAACACTAATAAAAAACTATTAGGTAAGACAGCCGTCCCCAATAAGAAATTAAAACTCCACGTTAAAGAAACAGGAACCCTATTATTGCCTTGACTTTCCTTTTTCGAATTCCTAGAAACAAAACGGCTTCTTCTACAAACATTCCATCATATAGACACTTATTTCTCGAAACTTCTGTAATAGATATTTATATATAACAACAGAGGTGTTGACTTTAGAACGAATGGCTTATGGCATTTCATATTATTCCCTATACTTATTATTTTGTACGCATTTAAATTGTTTTTTTTTTCTTCACAAATAGTGCAGTACTAGACCATTCTAACCTAACACTACAGTATATATTTGAATGTACATATATACACACGGTTTCCTAAAGTACTATATACATTACTTGTATTGATTTATTGAAAGCGATAAGCTGCATCCACACCGAAAGGAACATAAAACATATTGTATTATAATACTAGGAAATTATCTAGAACTTTCGTGACCAAATCTATTATCGATAAATACCATTTTATTAACGGTTTTTTCCTTGTAACACTTGGAAACGTTCGTTCTTAATCAGTAACTATGGTATGCATGCACCTTTACTGATCCAAACGAACAGTGCGCGTCTAAGTATTTTATTTAGCGTATTTCATAGTACACCCCTCTTTATAATAGCGACTAGATTTTTCATAAGCTAGATATCCATTGAATTTTACTAGTAGTGTTAGTCTTCATTGCTTTTAATGTCTGATTGCAGGTGATACGGCCGTAGTGCCGCTGTACGTCGACGAGGAGTATCCCCCAAGTGTGTGTAGCTGTTCATGTAATTGCTTTGGACCAAATAGGTAAGATTAAACAGCCGAATATTCCTTTAACGTTACATTGAATTTAAGGAAGTTATATAGGAATTTTGTCACGCAACAAGTTTAATCATCATGATATATTACTTTCCAGATCAATTCCTTATCGAGATCCACTTTCACCGGTGCCGCCAACCAACTTCAGACAGATCCGATCGAAGAACTACCGCGAGTTAGGAACCATACCACGATACATCGAGAAGGCCTCATGCAAAAGCAGATCGCAATCGCTGCGCCTTAATTCAGCTTCGGGATACTTGTACATGAACGCAAAGACAAACGACTTCCAATTAGACCCGGAGGACTTCAGAGAAATGGTTGCGAAACGACGCGAACAGTTGAGACGGGGTATGATGATGTATGAAATGAGGTATAATAACAACGAACAGTACCTCAACCCTTACAGGCACAGCCTGAGCACTCGAATGGAGACCAGTCCTCACAGCTCATCGCTTTATTCAATGAATATACGTTCAGACAACCGTAGCAATGATCCTCTAGTAGACGATTATGATTCTGAAAGATCCAGCTATGCACGAAAGAAACTCATGAAAAACATAGAGAGGAACACGAGCAACCGACGCATAGAGAACTACTTCTACGATGACGCTGTGCTGCATTTCGATGATGAGTATGCATTTGATGGGTCCATACTATTCGCAAAACGAAGAAAATCCTTCGAGAGGAACTGGGACGATTTCACCACGGGAATGCCGGGGAGTTCTTTTGGTGCTGACCAAGTGTCCAACGACGGCAGCTACGGCTACTATCTTCCTGACGAAGCTGATCAGGAGCAGTGCTTTGTGAACGACACCCTCACATTCAATCTACCTCCGCACCGGGCGAGCATATAATACAGTGCCAAAGTGATGTGCCAAAACATTTGCCAAATAGGTTAGTGTTAGTTAAAGAACTAATAAAAGGGCCAATTAATTTAAAATAAAGACTAAAATTTTCAGTAGTTTCGATTCGAACATAGCTTTTACACATAGGTGAGTAGTTGCGTTTTTATTCATACTTTACAGATACAAGCTTGGCTTTCTTGTAGATAGATACATAGAGATATAGAATGCTTCCCATTTAGCCGATCCATCAACATCCTCGCACACTACTGGTTGCATTAGTCACGCTAAGATTATTCTGATAGGATGACAATAGATAGATATCGATTAGATAGGAAAATAAACCAATTTGAGACAATCCTTTTTCTTATCTGTAGTTAACTGTATAGATCATACTAAACTCGCGCTAAGTGCAATAACTGGTGTTAGTACCACAGGTAATTTTCATTTTCGCAGGTATTGCCTTGGGGAAAGGTCTCTTGTACTTGGTTAAGTTCATTTACATTTATATTCAGCGAGATTACAGATAGTATGAAAGAATTTCTATTACTTACAAAATTCCATACTACAAATATCATTACTTACCATCTCACAAGTTAACGGTAATGGGGAATCAGTAAGTGTACTGAATGAACAACTAAAAGAACGGCAAATTATAATCGTCTAAGGCAATAATATTACGCACATATAGCTCAAATGTATGTATTAATGTTCAATAATTTTAATTGATCTATTAAATCATGTAGTGTGTGAGGTCATGTAAAACAGTTTAGATCATTTGTTGAAAACTTTCCAATATCGTATTTATTTTTATTTTGTACTAGCTGTGCCCGCGACTTCGTCCGCGTGGAATTTATAAAAAGGTTATTGTTCACTTATTGCGCAGTGGTGGCATGCGCGTGGGCTCCGCGCGGTACTGGACAGTACTTGGACGTTGCATAATTACTTTATTTTTTAATTCTAAAATTCTACAATGAAAGTAGCCTAAGTTACTCCTTATTACATCAGCTACCTGTCAGTGAAAGTCCCGTCAAAATCGGTCCAACCGTTCCAGAGATTAGCAGGAACAAACAGATATACAGACAAAAATTTAAAAAAATGTTATTTGGGTATATGTACCGTGTATACATACATATGTATCCATTTAGTAAAAAGCGGTTATTTTAATATTACAAACAGACGCTCCAATTTTATTTATTAGTATTGGTTAATACCTAAATCTAGTCAAAAGTCCCAGTCCCCAAAAATTCTGTGTTTCCACTATTTATGAACACTGGGATAATTTTACATATTTTATTCTTATGGAAGTTATTTGTTATTTATTTTGTAAGAACACAAGACTGCCCTGTTTTTTTTATTTTATTAACTTATTGATGGTCTAAAATAATCTATTAAAAATATTTGACACAATTTATTGAAAAGAGTAATAACTTAGTTATTTGCTTAACAAGTAAAATTTCACTTGTTTTTGACATTCTTCTCATTGTCAAATGCTTTCAAAAACGCTTATCTAAACTATTTCTATTTATTTGTATCTAGAGAATAAGACAGGTATTTTGGGAAGTGCCATTTAACTCACACCAGTTTTTCAAAACATTTCTATGATACAATTAAAATTTTATACAAACATACTATGTAACATATACATGTATATGAATAATATATTCATTCACTGAGTACTACACTCTTCTGCCTACCGCTTTAGGGAAGTATAGGTGTGATGTTATATTCATTTAGAAGCATTGGATGCCAACAATAATGAAAACTAATTTGAACCATTTGTGTGGAAACATTATTTTGTGATGTTTATTATTTTTTTACAATATTCTATAGATTTTTTAGCCAGCAAATGACTTTACCTGTATTTCATTACATCCAGTTTAAAGATGACTTGCAGAAGAAGTGTTATAAATTAAAAAAAACTATTATGGTTCATTCCAAAATCCTAGCCTAGACCAATCTCATATTATTTGGGGTCAATTCTCATCCTTATTGATGATATTAATTCTATAATCTCACAGAAAAAAATACCGGGCATCTCCCAAGATATTGTTTCCTAACTATTGTATAGTGCATGCAATTCTAATTCTAAACTTAAAGACTTATAGTTCAATTTACCATGCACAATGCAACAGTTAGGTCTGTATTATGACATAGATTAAACCTTCTTATAGATAGTTATAGTTGTAAATTTTCCCCTTGTGTATATTGTCATAATACTTTTAGAGTATAATTAGCATAAATAAATATTTATAATGTTTTAGGTTAGGTATGATGCAATCCTATAGCTGAAGTATGTTTCGGACCCACTGTTTCTTAAAACTCTTCGATAATACTAAAATTTTTAGTCAATTGAAATCTGAGCAAATTGGGGCCAGATTGCTAGTATGAAGTAACTTTTAAGGTCACAACACATCAATTATTCAAAATTCTAAACTTTTCTCTGTGCCCCATTAAACACATTTCTAGTAATGTTGATCTTAAAGCATAACTGATTAAAAATAATTTAGCGTATTGCTATCAGGGCACTCACTATTTTAATTCTTAAATTATAAGCACTTACTTTTTTTTATTTGCTTCAAAAGATTGTCTGCTGTTTACTAAGATATTCTTTTCGCTAACTTGTCACAATAAATTGCAGATAATGTATCACTACTGACTGCAGTACTATATACAGTTGTCATCAACTCATCCTTTCAAATTGGCCATCTTATCAATGAGTTTATTTGCTTATTATTAATTAGAAAAAATCTATTCATATAAAAATGGCAACAATCGGGTGACAATCCCAAGTTGGCTTATTGTTAACTACATATTTAATTTGCAAAGCAGCAACTCAGAGTATTATATTCAAAATTTATTGAAATTTAAAATTAGAATACTCAACCAAAGTTTAAAACTTTTTAAAAAGGTATTATTGATTTTGGATCGTATAACTAAACTCCTCGTTTATGAGTCTTGAAAAGGTAATATTTATTGTTCTTACTCACTACAACTTAAGTGTTATGTAATTAATGTCCTAAAAAATATGATATATTATAATTGCTGTTGTCAAATAAATTGTTTTGTGTTATCATAATAATCATAAACTTGATTTCAAAGATTTAAGTTTGATTTAAAATCAATATTATGTGAATCAGTACTACATGGTCTGACCATATATTATAATGTTGCCAAAAATTGTTTGACATTCTAAAAGAAATCATTATTATTCAACATTAAACTTTAATAAGTAATATGAACAGAAAGTGACCTTTACAAGATGACACAGGATTATGAAACAAAGTATATAATGTCCATTGAATATATAAAATCGTTATTAATTATAAATTAAAAGTTATAAATTAGAAGTTCTCAGACGACATTATAT
>DWEE01001702.1:0-12753 GCA_018245755.1 Parelbella macleannani
AGTTTTTTTTTAAATTTATTTTTACGTGCAGGTACTTTTAAAAAGATTTTGTATTATTGCAGGTTTATTGGTCGTAGTTTTTTGTGATCTTTTTGACAGAAACGACGTTCTCTCTACCTACTAGGATAAATGCCTGCCGCGATGATATGATAATGATTATTATATTAATAATGGTTATAATTTTATAGTAACATTTCAATCAAACTTTTATCTACACAAAGTATTAACAGTGTACAGGTCTTAGGTACTCTTTTTTATTATTTTGTGGCTTAGTCCAAAGTTTATCGACTAAAATCAAAGAATTAACATGGCACCTTTATCGAGGGATTTATTTGTGTGTAGGTATTGCTGAAATCAGGTGTATTCATTGTATCTAGAATATTCTATTGCAGTGCGAATAGACTAGTATGGTATTGATGTTGCGCATAGACCCTAAGAAGTACCTATCTGTAACTGACGGAACTAACCTCTGAATCTTATCTTGAATTATTAAAGGCCCAATCACCTTGCCCACGGTATCGATGTCACATCACTTATGTATCGGCGCGCCTACATGCTGGAAATGTCAGAAAAATAGATATAAAACACCAAATAATCGATTCAACCAAATGGACTATGTCACGATTGATTATGAATGTTGATGGACTATTCCATTTCTTAAAGGTATTGTTTTTTTTCTGGTAGAGAAGTGATTTAAATAACGCATGACTGACACGGTCTAAGCCTTAGCGTAAGATTTTTGTATGTTAAATGTTACAGAAGCACTTCTCATCTTTGAGGATCGGAATGTTGGGTACTCAGTGCTCTCTGCCTATCTCATGAGGGAGGGAGGGAATGAGGAAAAAACTATAGTAATATAAACAGTCAACAAAACATTATTTTTACACTTATTTGAATTTGTCTTTTTACCCCAAAAAATGATTTCAATAAATATTCTATAAGATTTACTTGGGGTTCTCTATTACCTACATATATATTTTACTATAAATATACGTCTTTCAAGATATCACGCTGATGAGCTCTTTAGAAATCTCTTCTGCTTTGTATTCGGGCTCTATTCGGAATCAACGGTTATTATTCTAGATTGTTTGATATTGTGAATTTTTTACATCTATGTCAACTTAAATGCTGACTTCTTGTTATATCACATAATTTTAGAATGGATACATCGTAATCGGCCAGGAATATAGGCTGATTTAAAAACATTTTTTAAAACAGGATATACTCATATCCTGCAAATAAACATTTCCGTACTTATCATAAGTACCGTTCTAAGTACCGTCACCTATGAGCGATCTCTCTTTTTTAGTCTCTCGTGTAGGTAAATCAGATCCACATCTACGATAAGGTGTCGTATGTTAAAAGTTTTTAAATAAATCGACCAGAAAGCCTTCATCTACCGACAGTCGTCCGTGTTTCCAAAAGACATAAATACTCATAAATTTCCACTAGCTTCTCTATGTAGCAACTACCGGTCATTTGTCCAAGAGGTGACGCGTCTGGCGTCGCCTCCGCAACCGTGTCAGGGCTACCAGCAACATTCACCACCCATATCTAATGTACAATTAACAAAAAAAGCCGTTAAAACGAGAGCACACTCGGCTATTATACTGTTTCACTTGGAATTCAAAACTTCCAGAATAATAACTGCGGCCGCAGCGCTAAGTGACACTTGAAGATTAAAAGCCTCGTTTGTTTTGTGAAATGAAATTCGAAAACACAACGTTTTTGCAAAAAGATGCATTGTAGCAGAGAACTTTAAAATTACACTTCAACGTTGAACGAAGTGAAGTTTATAATGTGGGATAGGAAGTTGCTAATATTAAATATTGCTTTCATCGATTCCATTCACTGATCTGGAACCAACGGTTTGAGTTTCTCCAGGACATTTCAGTAGAGGCGCAGATGGCACTTTCAGCGGGTAAGCTCCTAAGACTCACTGCAGAAACTTTTGCTATGCAAGTTACAAAGAGACGCAAGTGCACTAGACTTTAACAAACACAATTTTCTAACTTGCACTCGATGTGCACTGCGTCTGACTTATTTATATAAGTAACAGGTTTAAGGAAACAACATGTAGACATAAAACTATTTAATCATGTTAAACACAACTATAGATGTGACTGCCGTTAAGCAGCAGTCCTTGTCCTGCTGTATTCCATAATGTAACATTACGCCTGTAGTCTTTGAGGGTGTGGGCAGAGAATGTAGTCCACTCCCACGTTTCACCAGTAACGTTTACATCCCATCATGTAGATAATGGGTGGTCAAATTGTATTTCATTGTAGCTGGAATCATTCGATCTACCTTTATCACGATCTACATATTACTGGCCTTCTCGAAAGCAATGAATGCAATGTTAATTAATGAAATGAGAAATTAATTATGATATCCATTAAAATTAAGACTTAGACTTGACGTGCCATTTTCCATAAAATGAAAATAGGTAGGATAATAAAACGGAAGAGCACATATCACGCCCATCGTAATTTGAAAACAGAACAGGAAATGATGTTATACATAGTTAGATAGTACATGTTTTCCCCCTTTTCTTATCTCTCTTCCCCGTTACATGTATTTTTCATTAAAACGGTGGCCTATGCAAAATTGTTGCAGAAAATTGCCATTGTAACTTCATGAAAATTGCATGCAAGGGCATAAAAAACACGCACCGCACCAACGGAAGCCTTAAGTAGAATGGCGTTTAATGAAAATGTGCGGTACATACCGGAAGGTCTCTAACAGTAGGTTTTTGGTCACGCTCGAGCAATATCTTTTGTCTTCCTGTCAAACTTTTACCGTTAATGTATTCAGAGTCGCGTCTCCATTATAAAGTGACATTGACGATCCATGACAAAGAATGAATAAATGATACAGAGCTTTGATACTTACTTTATTTATACTAAATATATAATACTGGTAACGGAAGAGTTTGATAAAGTATCAGCGATTCTAGACAGTAAAAAGTGCGTATGTGACCATTTTGAGTAGATAAGGATATTTGAGGGCATAGGAAAGGATGGATTTGACAATGTTTTGGGATATCTAAACTTGTTTGAAACTGTTCGTTTCTTGTCCTTTCTTGACATATTCGCCAAAGACGAATAAAACAGTCGCCATTCTTAATGGATATGTAGGAACAACTCTGGGGAAGTGAAGTATGAAACAGAAGATAAAACCGGTGATTTATCTTGTTACAGGAATCGAATAGAACGGACATCATCAAAAAGATGGCGAGGAACAATACGTCGGATAGTGGCTGCATGCGTTTGTAAGTATTTTTGTGATCTTCGTAGATGGTTTTATAATAGTTCTACATTATACTGTCCCAAGAATAAGGTTAATCCACACAAACTAATCGGACTCAGTGGGCTCAGAGGTACATTTTAAACGGTTTCTTATGACGCAGGTTCTTATACTATGTGAGGTCTTTTAAGAAATTTTTAGCTCGTTATTTTCGTTTCATTGAACAGAATATGTTGCCGATTTTCTATTTTCGTAATATACATAATAAAAATTCGTGTATTGGGCCGTGTTTCTTTTGCTTTTAGATAACCTGTCCTGCTTCACCCACGGCTGCAGCACCGGCTGGGTGTCCGGTGTCCTGGGGTCTGAAGCTCTGACTGGTGGTGCCTGGCTAGCAGCTCTACCGTGCCTGGTAGCGCTTCCAGCCGCGCCCCTATTCGCAATACTAGCGGATGCCAGGGGAAGAAAAGCTGGAGCATTGTGTATAGGACTTAGTTTTATTGTACGTATTTAATAATATCTATGTAGTTGCTTATTAGTCGAAATTTTGAAATTTTCCTTCCCGAAAACGTTATTTTTAAACATAGGTAAGAACATTTTTGAATACCTGACAATTCGAAATTCAGCTCTATTTGAGATCATACTAATTTTTTATTTTTTGCTGTAAATATTTGGTATTATATGTCCCTAATTATCTGTGAATACCGTAAAAGAAAAACGCACATAAAAGTGCAATATACATTTGTTTCTTTCTCAATTTATTTGTCACTAATTCTCTACACCCCATTTTTACACAAAACCATAGAATATCGCAAATCCAAATTTACTTCGAAACGAAACAAAATACTTCAGAAATTAAATCCAGCAATTTCTCGACTCTCACAACATGTAATGTGATAATTATTATGCAAATTACCACATTAAATGTATGCCACCGAACATTAGCAAAGCTTAATTAACGATTTAATTAATTATAAATAGGGGATGTGATGTTAGTAGAAATTTGAAAGATATCCCAACACTCATGAAAACTCCTCACACTACAAATATATTTGGATACCATTTTACACTTTATAAATACATGCATCAAACCTATAATTTAAAACTTTTTGTCTAAATGAATACATCAATACAATTGTTATACTAGCAGTTTTAGCCATGAAGAGTTCCATTTACTGGCGGACTAGAGCTGTCTACGGTATTTCTTATAAACATGCACCACCTTAAATACTGCTACGGACTCACCCACTGGAATTTCAAAAAGAATGTAGAAGATATGTCGACATATCTCTCTCCTCTCCGTATCTCCTGTTCGCAAAAATATACCTTTCCATGGTTTCTCCTCTTAATTCACCATCCTTATATAGTCGGCTATCGTGTCAGGCTTACGACCCTAGCTGGCCCATAGTAGGTCCTCCAAAACCTCTTAAGCCGTGTAATTGACCTAGGTCAATATAACTGCTCGGTCTCTCTGCGAGAATATGTTATGTTGTCTCACTATCGGAGAATGTGGTATATTGTTGACTGTTCAACAACATACTATATTCTGACTGAAATTTGTGTGCCTCGAATTTAATGTGTCCTTTTAAAGCAATATCTTCTTAGATACTTCCAAAGACACTTAACCGTGAATTCCGAGAAGTTTCACGTTTAATCGAGCCACTGAGCTAAAAAGCTCCCTAGGGATTCCTATCAAGTTCAGACTTAACTGGGCACATTCTGCTTAATGTCGCTTCTGAAAACCGTAGTATTTATCGAAGCTTACTTACAATGTACTGGAAAATTATATTCATGGGCTGTGGGTGATATAACCCTGTTCGGATGCAAACGGTGAAACATACATCAACTTACAACAGTAGTTACAATAAGAATTACTACTACAATTACTACTAATTCAACTACAAATAATACTACTTTTTGTTGTACTACAAATAATTATTTGACATCGTCCACTTCCGCAGCTATAAGTCAACAATCTTAAAATTTTATTCCGGTCCGATAGATTGGCTATTTTTTATCTTCGCGGGTAGGAAGAACTAGAAATCCCATTAATATAGTAAATATAACGCCTTCTAAGGCGTGTGGAGTCTACGCGTAATTGGCAAGCATGGGTGCTTGTTGCTTTAACTCTTCTCTCTACACCGGATATTAAAGGATCGAACATGACATGGGTTGAAGTGCTGACACAAGGGTCACACGGACGCTTCACTATTAGTTAGATTGTAACCTGGCGGTCCAATTTATGTAATTACTGCAGCTAATATCGCTTATTACCGATCCTATTACTCTCCTGATTAGAATATTATCCCGTTGATAGCAGCTTATATTTTCATATCTGGGTCTTGGTCTTACTTCATTCCATCATCATATAATAATTACTACCTTGCCATGTTGCGGTCTAACAACTTTATGCATTGGACTGTCTACTCCATTACTCCGCTGTTCTCTGAATATTGAACGTTAGAAAGCAGTCGCATCTGTAATGTTCATACAAACACTACTTTATCGAGTGAACGTGTTTTAGTTGCGAAAATGTGAACCCTTGGGGAGTTTTGCTGCAGTTTAAGACATTGTCATTAAGATGTTTTTCGCCGAGACGACAACGATGTAGTGCACCTAAGGAAGGTATATTCAGCAGTGATCGGATATAGACTGGTAATGATGAGAAGGAAGCCTTAATGGATTGCTATCTCAGAAATTTGTAGTCCGATAATCTATAACTTATTAGATAATGATAGATAGATAGATACATAATAACTTAAAGAGTGCTATCTAGGAACATAGAAAGACCAGACATTGTTTTCAGTTTTTTTAGAACTGTATACATAATATTCTCTATAGTTGCAATATCTAGTTTTGGACGGTGAAGTAATTACCAGTTTTTTTCAGATTTTATCTGATTTTCGATCTATTCACGATACCTTTGTCTCAGATCCAAAAAATCGATTTACTTTATTATATGTCACTTTTATCATCTGCTGATTGCGCTGCAATATAGTTATTTCTGCCTGTCTATTTTCGTTCCTAGACTAGCTGGTCGTTAGCGGCATGGTGCGGGGCGCGAGGCGTGTGGGCGGCGAGGGCGATCGCGGGCGCGGGGGGTGCGGGGGCGCTGGTACTCTCACCGTTGTACTGCGCGGAGATCGCGCCTCGTACTAGAGGACTGGCTGCAATGCCATCGTTAGCTTGCAGGTACGCAGGAACAGGCATGGTATACAAGCCACGAGGTCTTTACTGGCCCGCAGTAGTTATTAAGCCGGGAATCGTGAGTTCGATTCTCGTTTTGAACAAATGTTTGCGTCATGAACAGAAGGATACGTATCTTCTGAAAAATGCAACTGTCCTCTAAATGTTACCGATACTAGCAATGTTAAACCAGTTTTATTGTATACACCGGCAAACAAAAAATTCTGGCTACTTGATAGTAAGTGGTTGTCGTCGCCGATGCACTTGGCAACACCAAAGGTACTCACAAGTTAATAATAAAAACTCACAAGTTACCACCCCAAAAATGTCGTTATTTTTTTTTATTATGATAAAGAAGCAGGGATAAACTGTTGATGATATTTTTTTGATGCTGATGCCGGATGCGGCAAGGCGAGAACAGAGCGCGATGGCGCTCGTTGAGGGAGGCCTATGTGTAACAGTGGACTGAAATACTGATAATGATGGTGATGTTATATCTTTATTCCAGTTGTGGCATCCTCTTCGCATATGCGGGTGGAGGGTTGCTCTCTGCTCATGCTTTATCATTGTCTATGGCAGTCGCGCCCGCAGTTCTCCTGGTATCTTTACTGTGGCTGCCAGAAACTCCTTCTTTCCTCATCAATGTTGGAAAGATCCAGGTATGATTACTTTTAAACTAGAATGTTACATTTTAAAGCAGTCGTCAAGACGTTTAGTGCGGGTATAAAATATAGGCGATCTGTACGTTAGACGCAGTAAAGTTTTTTAAGAAGGTTTTTATTTAAGGGCCAAAACGTCTGAAGCCGTGTCCATTAGAAAAAGAGCTCTGTAATTTCTTCTAACGACCGAGCAGTTATTATACGACCCAAATGAATGTAATAGTCTTCGTGAATAAACAGCCATAGCAATTTTGTTCTTTATATTTTTATGTTTAAAACTAAAAAGACGAATCAAACTTTCCAGGAAGCAGCGAAGGTGATGTGCTGGTTTGACGGCTCAGATTTTAGAGAAGATCTGACAGACGTGATTGAACAGCAAGAAGTCAGGATCCGGACTTCCGATTGCTATGGACGACGAGAAATGATAAGAAGGCAGAATTCAGACACTTTTCAGCCAATGCTGAAAAGGAGTAGTGGATTAGAGTCAAATTCTGACAGAAAAGGAGATACTTCCGCATGCAGGGAGTTGTGTGAGTGTACTGAAAAATGTTAACAAATCTTGTTCTATTTTAGATATTTATGCTTTTAGCATATGAATATTTACCTTTATAAAATTTTGTTTTAGTTTTATTCGGTGTGGCAAAATGACGCCATTAGTATTAAGCTGAAGTAGTATAATGTAGAAGTTTTCAGATCTTTACTCGTACTAGGAGAATCTCCTTTTCAGCCTCATGATGACATAAGTAGAGCATATCCAGTCACGTATAACAACATCGAGCCCACGAGAGGTCCTCGTAAAGGTTCAGAACTTATCGGACCACAGCGAGCTGTTCAAGTGTTTACATATACATATATAATCATGTATAACATTGAAGAAAAATTTAACAGTAATATCTATATGTTGCTCAATACGGCATATGGTTTGGAATTCGATTGCCGGGGAAGTTAACAGTGATCCGTGTTTGGTGCGCGCAGTCGGTCGGCGCGGCGCGCGGCGCGCGCTGCTGGCGAGCGCGGCGCTGGTGGCGGCGGCGGCGGGCTCGGGCGCCGCGCCGCTCACCAGCTTCGCTAGCGCCGTGCTTCGCCACTCAGCACACGCTGTGCCGGTTCTCAACCTCACCGCGTACAACTTCACCATCTACAACGGGTAACACTGCCTTCCCTGCCGCGGACCGGCTCGTAGTACCGACAGACCTAAACAACACTACATATTTTCAGTGTCTCAAATAACACGAAACGTACAATAGTTGACGTCAATTATCGAGTATTGTATATAAGAACATTTGTCGTAGTAAATAGTACAAAATATTTTAATTTTATCTGTCTGTTATAGTATGTTATTTGTTCATGTATAGGTATTAATCCAGTTAGTATTAATAACAGCGACAGTTCAAATCTTCTAATGGTAGTGGTAAAAATAAAAAAGAATTTATCAATAATTTTAACCAAGCCAAGAACACCAAACCGAACCAAATTACTCCCCCTCCCCCTTAATCCCCCTTCTCTTTTCCACCTATCATCTTAACCCCCCCCCCCTTCATCCCTACCCTCTAAAATACTATAATCTAAAGTCTAATGTAACATGTGATTCCCAGCACCGCTCCTCGCGCCCTGTTCGAAACGTCCGAAGCTGGCTCTATGCTGTGCGGCACCGCGCTGGTGCTGGGCGCGGCGGTGGCCACTGTCACCGTGGACAAGTTGGGCAGAAAGGTCTGTAAGGCTCAATATATCTATACTTAAAGTATTGATAGCTACACGGTCCAGAGTTCTGTCTTCGACTGCTCTGATATCTGAATTCCGGGGGGTGAAGCAGATTTTACGAAATTGTATACCTAATATGAATTCAAGCAAATATTCTACGCTTTCTCTTTACACCCGTGATTATAATGTCTTATGTAAATGACGATAAGATTTTGTTGTATGTCATTTACCTTATGTCATTTACATTACACATCTAAAAATCAGCAATTGATGTTGCAGACGTTGCTGATCTGGTCATGTTCCGGCATCGCCTTCTGCCTCGCGATATTGGGAGTATACTGCGACCCGCAACTGCGTATGCACTCCTGGTACTCTCCTCGCCTGTGGCCCTACCGTCGGATCAACTTCAGAGAGAAGAACCTTCGAGAAAAACTCCCCTACATCCCCCAAGAGAATTTAACCCAAGATTTTTACAACGAATCGTTTGGAAAGTTCGAGAATGACAGTCGAGCGTGGTATAGGATCAGTGTTGATGATAATATCACAGATGCCGTTGAGAAGGACGTGCGGGTGAAGTTTGATCAGACGAAGGAGAGGACTGACGATCCGATATGGCTGCCAGTGATTTTGCTGTCTATGGTGCTGTTTTTATATAATATCGGGCTGGGATCGGTTCCGTATGTCCTCGTTTCTGAATTATTCACAATCAATGTGAGTATACCATAATTGTTTTTATACAGTTTTACATTGTATACACATCATTCACGTTGTGTCGAGCTTCTCCTTAAGTATAATATTAACATAAGCTGTCAAATCCATCTTTTGTCCCTAATAAAACAATATTTAATATCACGCCAAGGTTCTGTTACAATTTAAAGTCGCTGTCTTCGATGTACATAAATATGTATTTCCCTTTTACTACTAAATTCTTAGAATTATTATTACATTTTATCTCTCTCTCAACATAATGAGAAACATCTATCCCATTTCACTTCAACATAATGAGAAACATGTATCCCATTTCAGGTACGTGGTCTCGCATCCAGCTTCCTTATCACATGGACCTGGCTCAGCAACTTCCTCGTTCTCCGCTACTTCGGATCTATCGCTGTCCTGCTCGGCCTCCACGCGACTTACTACATCTGTTCTGGATGTACTCTTTTAGCAGCCGGCTACGTGTACTTCGGTATACCGGAGACGAAGGGGAAGACGCAGAGCCAGATCGAGGAGGCGCTGGAGCGCCCTTTGATCTTGAAGAAGAAGAGACCAGAAGGAAATCGATGACAGGTAACCTCCCGGACTGATGTGTTCACGATATCGGAGGAGTTGCTTGAGTAGCGTGGCTCGTGTTCGCGGACTGTGCTGTTAGTTCCCAAATATGGAGAACAACTTGTACTGTTAAGTGTTCATTGGCAATTTTAAATGTTAAGTCAGTTGTCGGGCCTGTAAAAATAGAGATACTTGGCGCTCCGTGCTCTCTAGCTTTGAGGGACCTGGTGTGGTGATGTAATAATAAGTCAGCGCTGGTTACTGTGTTTAATTGGCTATTTGATTGTTGATGTGCTTGACACGTGCTTGAAAGGAAATTTTGCCACGTGTGTTTAAAAATATTGTTCAAAGTAATGATACTGCAGCTGTGTCAAAATGCGTAACTAGCCTTGTGTGGCTAACGTTTGCTGAGTGATATTTTATTGCGGGGGGCATATGTTTTTTTGGAAACCGGTAAACTTTTATAGTTACAGTGGTTGAAATGCATTTATCTTTGATTTTATTTTTTGTAGTAGGTATTCCTAGTTCTGCCATTGAAAAAAATAACCTATACTTTTAAAAAAATCTCTTGATTGTAATGTGACATTTTAAATTAATGTCTTGTACTTTACTAGGTGTTAGCCGACTTTCTAGAATTTGAAGAAGTATTCTGTGTAGCTTACATTCTTTCTCACTGTTTGACTTATATTATCTATAGATACGAAATTTCATTAATATTGTTTTAGCCCTAACATTCTAAAAATGTACAAGAGAGTCCAAGTAAATTTAGCATTTAAATATTTAATGGATGTTTTTCGATATTGTCAAACACATTTTTTGTTTGCAATTAACAATTTAGTAGCAGTCTAATAACAATTTTAATTATTGCAAAAATAATTTCGACAATTAAAATATTACCGGAGCAAAATTAGATGTTTAGGAGCTCGTTAGGATCATACACATAATATATAAATGTTTATCAAATGTGTGCTCACTTAGTCAAGTGTAACGTACCTACATACATACATATTATACATTATAAATATTATATGTAAATATATAACACTTTTGTATGAGTAAAGACAAGTTGTGAACGTTTTTAAGCCGATTACAGCATTATCTGTGAGGATAACAAATAAAAGAAAGTTTGTAACAGAATTAATAAATTCATTTGTTCCATCAGATAATTCTAAACGAAGTATCCGTGGGTCACTTCATTAAAGTAGTAACAAAATTCGCAGTACGTACATATTGACTTATAATTTCGAAAAACTACTAGATTTGAGGACTTTCGTTTGTTTGAAAAAAAAATGTTTTTTATGTATATAAATGTATGTAAATACATATATTATGTATGTATAATAAATGTATGTAAGGTTCACGATGAGCTTTCTTTCAAGCATTATGAGTGTACTGTGTTCAAAATGAATCAATTAATTCTCTTACAATAAAAAAAAATATATCAGAAATTCCTGTTTGAAATTCTAGTCAATTATTATCTCTTGATACATAGTCCAAAAGCATTTAAAATAAACTTAGATTACCTATATAATGTAATAGAAGAGACCGTAAAGAAGATACGCATCGTAGCGTAAATTTTTTATTTTGGCGAAAAATGTTTACAGAATAGGATTGTTCCTCTTGGCTTTCTAAGTACCGCCGAGTTAAGAAAAGGTTGGAGGAAGCTCAGACAAATTGTAGTGAAGTAATATCAGCTTAGTGTCGGTTAAAAAAATATATATGTAGGTTAATTATGCGATAAAACATTAAAAACAGAAACCAATATGTTAATGATACGACATTGTAGACTTTAAACCCCTGGCATCGGGTGACGGTTGATTTATACATATAGAGCTGACATCCCCTTGGAATCTCCTTTGCTTTGGGTAATAACACAGTCGTCGTTAAACAAACAGATGGCAACACTGTCGCCTAGATGGCAGCACTAATTACTGATAAATTTTACCAACAATAATGTGAATAACAGCCTTAGTTAACAAAAATAGTTGTAACAAAATTAAAACAATCCTGAGTCGTGAACATTTTGGTCTAATCTAAGATCATAGATCCAAAGTATATAAAAACAAGAGAATAGTACATACAATCATTTACATTAAAATATAATGTATAGTTTTAGGTACCTATATAATATTACTGACACAATTAAAATTTGTTAAAAAACATTTATATTGAGAAAAACAATCATATTTGTATTATAAATGTTATATAAGATATATATATTTTTGTGGAAAATCAATGTTGAAGTAGATGTATAAGGATATATTATGTACTTGTGTGGATTTGTCGTAAGTAGGTATATGTATGAATAGCACATGTCATGTTAGGTTAGAAAGGACAAAATGCCAAATTTTAGCATATTATTATATAGAAAACATTTTAAAATGTGTCTCAATTTACAAAGATATAATTATTAAACGTTTCGCGACTATCTATTATACATACATGATTAAAATATGTACCGGCTTAACTCTGGTATGTTTTTTCCGGATTGTTTAAGTCGTTTCGGTCGTATCCGAGCCACTTCATGAGTTCACGTCATGGCTGTTCAGAAAAAACCTATTTGTATTACAGTTATCCATAATTTAATTATGTAAATGTTGATTGGTCGAGCGGTTGTGAGCGCGACTGCCGATCGGGACGTCCTGGGTTCAAATTCTAATTTAGATTTTTCTAATTTAGAATTTCTAGAAAT
>DWEE01001703.1:0-12751 GCA_018245755.1 Parelbella macleannani
TGTGTGAAGTCTGCCAACCCACACTTGGCCAGCGTGGCAGACTATGGCCTTAACCATTTCAATATGGGATGAAATTCATATTCCAACAGTGGAATGATAAATGATTCGATTATTATTATTTATTCCATAGATTTTGTATGTAATGAACGTAACTGTTACATGTGGTCACATTATACTTACATATTACGAGATTGTCGCTGTACTAGTGGTTGCAAGTGCGAGTTAAAAGATCCTATGCACACCTATGGAGTTTCTTTCGCCGCTTCTTCTCCATAGCGAGGTATCTTCCGAAGCGATGGTAGTTTAATTTTGACATGCAAAAAGTGTTCTATTGAACCAATTTTGAATAAATGACTTTTGAATTTGAATTTGAATGTAGAGCAATAGGTACTGGGTTCGATCCTGTTATAAAATAATATAATGAAATTTATGAATAGGTAGTTCTTGTATAACATTAAAAAAATACGCATTCTTACGCAAACTTAGCATTACATATTGACATATAAGCTAAAAATTCATTGACAGATCCGGTAGATTCGTCACATTACACAGAATGTGAATTTAGGCTCCATCAATCATCTCTGTCAATAGTTCGTTACACGCAGAGGTCGGGGCGTCGCCATGTCTCGCCGAAATTTAACTTTGATTTGATTTTATTGATATAACTTGATTACTGAGTGCTTTGGCAGGTACTCCATAAAGTACATTAATTAATCAGTTAATGCCATATTTAATAACAGTTGTATAATCAAAGTAGTTTTTTTGTAACACGATACTTCATCTATGTACAAGATAACCGTTTGCAAAGTCGATATGCGATGTTATATCGTAGATCAGAATGCAGCGATTCCTTTTGAGAAGAATAATTTTATTTACCACGTTGATGTTTAAGTGAGACGATGAATAAATTACATTCACACTATTAAAATTTATGCTTCAAACATATTGTTACTTTAGGTTTATAAGACTTATATGATTTATCGCAAGACAATCCAAATTATTGAATATCTGTACTTTAATGTAGCAAGATTAAAAACGTGGCTGTATAGTGTTATGTGTATGCGTGCTTTCTATATTCTATGTATCTACATGTAAGTATCTATAATACTAGATATCGTCACTGATTGATGTAATGGTTGTATTGGGTTATAAGTATTTTATACATTACATTATTAATTAAGCGTTAATGGGCAATTGGAAAAATTTTATTAGATAGGTACTTTAAAGTTTTTATTTATTTATTTTGTACACCGAATACTTAAAAGACTAATCAGCAAATATAAACTTTGTTTTTTTTTAATAACTCCATCGAGTCTTGGTGGTTTAAAATACATAATAGGTTTATTTCTTAAAATAATACCGTTAGTCTTGACTATGCAACTTTTTTTGTGTTATTGTATTTATGTGGAAATCGGGTCGATAGTTAATAATCTGGCTTATGTTTAAAAATGAAGATAAACCCAGTCGAGCTGTCAGTTCACTAGGGAGGCTCCAAATCAACTCTAAATACGAATACAAAACCCCTTTAAACCTTTAATCCCGAGCAGACGATTTTAAATCTTATGGTTTTAAAATAAAGCTTTGAACAAGTAGAATTGAAATCGGCAGGAAAAATAAAATCGCATTGAATTGCATGAGTGTTTTTTGTGCATTTATAAAATACAATTGCCCAAGTCCTGTTAAGGGCAAGGGTGCTGGAATCCAGTAATTTAATTAAATATTGACCAGTTGTGTACTCTAAACAACCCAAATATAATGATAATAAAAATTATTATTTAAACTTTAAACAACCCAAATATATTATCGGCAAAAATGTAGCGAGTTATATAGTTAGTTTTAGAGTTATTTATCAATAAATTTGTGCATTCAGTATATGTATGTGTATATGAACTACAATGTTGTAAAGTGGGTAAACTTATTTATTAAGATTTTGTTTTGCATTTTTACAACATTTCATAACAATCGGTAGGTCTTATTTTGTTTGGATCCTCTGGATGTATTTATTCTCTTCCCATAGTTAAAAAAGGTAAGCATTACAACGTGATTGGACTTTTAATTTAAGATAAAATTATTCTTATTACAGCTTTTATGAACAGCCAACAACAGTGATAGTCCAGCGCTATATGTATATATTTCAGTTCACTCCGGGCAACAGGAGATTAGATCTACGTCCTGAACCTTTCAAGTAAATCAGTTAAATGATTATTTACTTTGGTCACACCCATAGGCAACAGCAACCACTTACCAACAGTTAGGCCGTATAAGTGTTTGCCATGTCTATTTTATAAAAAATAAATTATAAACCGAAATATAGTCCTTAATTTACCCGGATATCCAGGCTTGTTTTAACTGCAGTGGAACCCACGCCTGTACCTATAATTTACTTAGTAATTAATCACGGGCACTCCCGGCCATGAGCAACCGATCTATGTTGTATCGTTGGGGCACGGAGCTGGCGAGGTAGATGGTTAAATTAAAAAGTGTCTTGTTAAACTATCCCAAAAGTGCTTTGTATAACTATGCTATTTCACATTATAATTATCTTACATTACAATCAAGATCCAAAGAGTGACACACCCTACCGGCGTCTGTGTTTCCGTACACATATAACTTGGGACTCTTCAAAACAAGGGTGAAGAGGCTTTTTCTAGGCATGCGTGCTTCATCTAAGGACGCATCCGTGCTTTCCATCAGGCGGGATCGCGGCCAAACGCAAGCCTATCACATGATATAAAAAAATCTTGGAGTCTGGATTTGTGTATGGTGTTTGGTAATAGGTTTATTTCTTCTGTCTATTATTTCTGGGAAATACAGGTATAACATTATTTAAAAAGAATGTGCATTTATGATAAATAATACTTGCTGTAAGAGTCAAGGAAAACATCGTGAGAAGATTTAAACAGCTTTGAATTCTCTTTTAAAATATTTCAGGCATGTGAATACTGTCTGTCCGTAGTTGTACAACGTGGCAGCTTATGGCCTTAACATTTCTCAATTGAAAATTATAAGGGTTGATGATGACGAACATTACGAGTAACATTTACAAAGGTAAATGTTAATTTTCTGTTTCAACTAGAAAACATACAAAGAGCATAGAAAGCTATTACAACATATTTCACACTCGTTGCCGGCCGAGTGCCATCGCGTCTTGCTTCAATATTTGCACACAGATACTGTCGATACTTGATCAGAAAAGATCTGACCAAAAACTAATTTTATTTAATCTTGATCTTCATTTGACTGTCTACAACAATAGGACTCTAAAACTGGATATTCATTTAAAATACAGCTATGAAAGACATCTCTTTATAAAATCGAATCTATAACTAAAATTCATCTGTGCAGTCTTTACATTCGTGTACATTTCAAATTATTCGGACAGATATTGGTGGAAATAAAAAATACACCTTTAGTATGTTGTTAACAATGTTTTAAAACAATATAGTTCATCTGATACAATGTAAAGGGTTAAATTTTGTAAATTATTACAACATTCATAATCTCACTACACATTATCATCATAATCATCGGCCTACTCTCGTTGAAAGCTAGACGTAGGCTTTTCCGATAGCACGCCATTGAGTTCGAACTTCAGCACGATCTATTATATACACATAGAAACGGGAAATCTTTGTTAAATCGATTAGTAAATGAGTATTAGTATAGTATTTGTGAGTGTTTACCAGTCCAACGTGCACCAGGCGGCCATAGCCACAGCTGTATCATTTACTTTGCAATCAATCAAGGTTCGCGCCGACACTGGTTTCTCACTTACGTACCTACCAGTGATATAGCTTTGTTGGGTTAATTGAAGAAACAAACATTGTAATAGTAATCAATTGAGTAACTGTTTTATCTAGGAATGTAATGTTTAAATTCAGTTCACCTACAGGGTAGGCAGAGTGCACTGAGTGCCAAATATATCAATCCTTAGAGATGTATTTTTGTTTAAAGGTAAACATTTTAGTTATGCATAAACATTATGGCTTACGTAATGAATGCCCAGGTATAAGAGTAAGGCTACTATATTCTGCGTAGCCTATCCGGCGACCGGATCAATCCACTAGGCATCGTTAATTGAATGAACGCGAACTATTGAACGTATAATGATTATAATTAATTGCTATGAGTTCGATTAAATTATGCATTAGATTTCGTTCACTGTAAACATACAGTAGAGATACGAATATGTATTCGCGGTGGCAATTTGTTTTGTTAAATAAATGTGTTTCGTGTTTGTTTAATTTAGTTCGCTTTATGTACGAGTACATGTGTGTGTGTATACTATTAAGTGTTTGGTTTTAAGTAGGAGATATATAGGTACCTACGACTGTTTAATTATAATATAATATGGGTATAACTTTAAGGTGTTTGGAAGGTTCCGATCAACATATTATTTGTTGCTAAGCTGCAAATATGTATACTGGATTAGCGTCTTGGATTGAACTAAAACAAAGTGGTTGGATGCAAAGAGGTGAAGATCGAGCTCAATGGCGTGCCATTGGAGAGGCCTGTGTACAGCAGTGTAGTGGGCTGAGGACGAGGATGATGATGATAACGATGATGATGATTAAATTTCATCCTTAACACTGCTATTATCGCGACCCATTAACGCTTTTCAAACCATTTTAAAACAGCTGGTAGTTAGGAAATAGCTTCTTTAAAAAGCAATAATGGTTCATTTCTGCATTTTGATATCGAAATATTGTTATGTGACCGAAATTAAATCCTAACTAGATCTAATCTTAGACGCGGCCCAACATTCCTATCTTGTAATACTTACGGATACGCGCTCGTTTCATAAAATTCATCTTCCCCTGTCCCGAATTATACTCGTATTGGTAGGCTTCGGTCATGTTACTTTATGATTATAAGCATCTTTTGTCCTTCGGGCCCTCGATTGACATCACAACCCTTGTAGAAATATCGTTAACCCTTATCTATTTCGATATTTATGTATAGTTCGTACAATCCTTGTATAATTCAATATCTTTATAAACTACATAATGTATACGACTTATCAGTTTATTAATGTGTGGCAAAAAATATTTTGATTGTTTTTAATATGTGTGTATGACACACGTGATCTAGGATTCTCCAAAACAAGCGTGAATAGGTTCTTACTAGGCATGCATGCTCCACCTTAGGACGCGACTGCGTTTCCACCAGGCAGGATCGCGGCCAAACGCAGAACGTAGTCTAGTACGCAGATTTTTATACATATATTGGCTTATTGTTAATATTTAAAATTTTTTACGTTCTAATACTGATGTACGAGTCTCGAATATTGGAAATTTGGTTATCTGATTGGCAAATACTGAAGTTAAAAAACCAATAGACTAGACAATCAATAGAATAGACCAATAGAAAAACGTACGTGAGTTAAGCCGGTACATAAATAATCATTCAAAGTGGGTACAGCTATTGGAAATTAAAATTCTCTCTAAAAGACTGCCTTCTGCGAGTTTTATTCTACTACATTCTACATTTCGAAAAGAAAGATATAATCCAAGAGACAAATTAGGAAGTAAACAGGTGAGTGAAATAGTATAAAATGAAAATATCTTCATGTTCAATTTAAAAGTGCAATATTTTTACTTTATGTAGAGTTTAAAGAAGAAAAAAGGAAACGACAAGTTAAAAATTTCACGAAAAAAAAAACGAAACCGTGGAACCATTCAAATGTATTATGCCAACTATTGATTTAGGTAAGATTTCTTTGCCTATTCTAAATCATATGTATAGATGAAATTTTTTTAACTTCTTTTTTAAATTACGTAGAAACGTATTTTGTGGGTGAATTATAATACATTATGGACTTCGTACGTTTTTAGAGCCCCAAAGGAGTTACCCAATGAACGAGTCCATCCAAATTTAAGCAGTGCCATCAATCACTGTATTGATTGGGGTCGTTCAAAAGTTAAATCGGGATTTGGGGATTTAAGAGTACCGACATAATTTCACCGGGACTTCGAACGAAAAAAAAATGTTAACCAGAAATTTCATTAATGCTTAACTCAGCCTGTACCTATTTGAAATGTATCGGCCGCTCCGCCGTGAGTCCATTTTCATGTTCCCAAAGGAGTTATTGGAAATTTACGGTCGGTCTAATGAGAGCATTCCCAACTATTATTATTATATCATCCTGTCAATAATATACCCAGCTTCTTTTATACAATTCTATTTTGATAGACATAAAAAAAATTGGGGATGATAAAACGAAATATTATGAATCAGATCCATTTATTTTCAGTGAACTTTGTGTTGTATTGAACGCTCCAATCGTGTGATAAACCTGTAATAAGGGCGACTTTAATACCTAATGATCACTCAAAACTGGCTGGATGGCGTTAGGCGGGAATTAATAAAAGTAAAATTAATTAAGTCTTGCGTTATGTTCGAAAATTATTGTTTTTATTGATTTAAAGTTAAACTACGGGTATATTGATGGTCTTCATTAAATATTTATTATGTTCATAAACTAATTGTTCGAATTATTCTTTCTTTAAAAGTATAGATAATTGAAGTCTTATTATATTTCCTAATGACTAACTCTATGGGCAATACGAAATAAATCTGAAAAACGGTCTGAAATTCTGAGGATTTTGTGTGGTTGTACACGTCCTAGGTATACGGGTATGTCTAGATTTTTAGCTAAGTGGTGGCGCTGTGCCTCTTATGCGGCTCAAATTTTAATTGGAACCCATTTTTGAGAGATCAATGTCTGGGTTAGGGCATATCTATGAGCGTATTTGGGAATAAGCTTGTATTTCCGTCGTGTATTTGCGTTTTTCACGCACTTTTGAACAATTAAGAGCAGTACTGAAATAGAACATCATCCAAAATTTGGATCCAGTTTCTAACTGAAAAAACTGAATTTTTACTATTTCTCCAGTAAGTACTCATCGTCTTGTAGATGATATATCTTCATTATGTTATCATGCTACATCCTGAACGGTATTTACAGATATTTTATGTCACAAAACAATATCTTCATTATTATTACTATCTAACATTACACTTTTACTATGCTATAGTAAAAAATCGAAAAAAACCCTACCTTTAGTAATGTTTTTGTAGATGTTAAACACTATGGCCCAAATTGTGTAAGAACTAAACTGTTAATTTTCAAAGCCGTTCAATTATGTAAATCGATTCAGCGGAACTCGTTTCAGTAGTACCACTATGTAACTGTATCGCAACTAGGTAAAGGGGACTTCGCCGGGGGCTACCAGGGCTTTGCAGTGGCGTTGTGGATATGAATATGGAACTCTGGTTGTCGCTCAGAGCCTTAATATGCATGAACTGCTAACTTATTAATTCAACACAACTATAGCAGACATGGGAATACGCCCGTCGATATCCGCGCTCGATTCACTTTAACAGTTGCCTATCGACAGCACAGTCTATGGAACAAAGGTTCACTTCATCAATTTGCGATGAAAACCTTTGCAGCGTCATAGATATCACACGGCGCTGGCGGATCGAACAAAGTAACGTTTCACTATTTTTTCAGATCTCGATGTTTGAAACAATATCGCTGTTTTTACGTCTCTACGTGCGTTTTTGTAGTCATTCAGCCTTTATCTGACTAAAATTGAACTGCGAAATCACTCCTATCTTTTATGTAAGGGTTGAGATATTTGGCACTCGGTGCTCTATGCTTACCCCGTGACGCAACTGACGTAACGATGTTAAAAATTCTTCTAACTTTCAACGCAGATTATATCCATAGGCGTATTATTAATGAGATGATATTTTCATACGCATTCCTATTAAACGTAGGCATAATCGTAAGGTCGGAGGTTATATATGTGGAGGCACATATTACGTTACAATTCGTGCACGTGTTAAAAGGCTCGGACGAGGCGAGCATTTAAATTTAAGGCGTGTTTAATTAACATTAACACCATCCGATCTGTTAAAATTAGAAACATGGAATTTCGGCAGTAGCTTTTAATTATCTCTAAAATCCTGTTTAAAAAAGGAGTTCCATAAATTGGGCCTTTAAATGGCTGTGACTTGCAAAGTGGTTAATATTACGAAATGTTATCTTGACGCAGGATTACTGTAAAAAAAATCCTCACGCAGCGCCATTGGTGCCGCAGCGTGGGACGATATAATCCATCCATAAAAAAAATTACATGGATCATTTATAAATGAAAGTATATAAGTATTTGCCAACATGCAGAATGAAAGAAACTAATACATTAAGTCTAAATTCTATAGCTACTGAGCCCGAAGTAATTATAAACAGTAAAAGTATGGACAAAATACCTGTATGGTCGCGATACTTGTGTTTACGAGGAAGTGATAGAAGGGACGTTTGACTATATTTTTTCGGCTATAACAATCGCTAAGATCTGTCACGGGCGGGAGGTACCGCAAAGTTTAAATGAAATCTCGGGGCCATGTCTTCGTAATTACAAACAACTCGGCGTCGTGAGGTCGACGTCGACGCCGTCAACCGTGTAATGGACTTTTCAAGTATTCGTAACGTGAAAACTTTCACTTCAAGCGACTTAAACGCTCCCGACAATGTGCTTAACGATGTTTTTAACTACTTCACTTCATTTCTCGACTATTGCAGGTTGGATTAATTATTCAGCTGTCACTTTGAGGCGCGGGCCGCGGTGTGCTCGGAAAATCGCCGTTTTGATCTGACGATAATGAAAAGTGTGCGAGTTCACGCTGTATGAAAGTTTTCTGTTTATTTTGTTTTACAACAAAAATGTCAATAAATATTGCATGGCCATGGATGCTTATAAAGTCTTTTATGATTGTATTTTTTGTTGTTGTTGTAAATGTCACGTATGCACAAGTGATTATTACTCATTTGTATAACTAAATATTAGAATTCATCAAATCAATTGAATAAAAGTATTAGAAACTTTTGGACATTGTAATCTGAAGCATATGACATTGTCCAGTTAAACATGCGAATCAGCACACAAACGGTATTATTATAATAATGTTACTATATGTATAAACCATTAATTTATATCGTAATAGTCCTTTCTGGTTACTTTAAATTTCTATTTCTCCTTAGCAACCTTGAATATTAGAAAGTTCAGGCCGCTGGTATGTACTTAATTTAATTGTTCAAATTAGTTTTCTTCACAACTTACATTTAAAACTTTTCTATGTTAAGCATTTTACTGCCATATTGCTCATCATTAATATTAGCGCCTAACTTTGTTATAAATTATTATAAAATGAAAAAGTTGCGAAAAGCGATTTAACTGCCATGTTTGAAAATACGAGTATGAATAGGGTAATATACTTCACACAACGTATGACTTGTCACAATTTTATAGCTTATATGTAAGTAACATTTAATTTTAGTGTTAACATTTACTTGCTATTTTTGATTACTAAAAAATAGTGATGTTTCAACATTGCCCTGTATTGATAGGGTTTACGCAAATTTCTTTTTAAAATCGTTCCTTCAGTGGCAGCAGGCCAAATATTTCGCGGTAAGTCCAAAGAAGGCGGGCGCGTCTACAAAAAACTTGCAAGTCATTCACCTCGTGTCGAGGATAGAAATAATATTTCTTAATTAAAACCATAGGGCGGAGGTTTTTAATGAGTTGTTCCTGGTTGTCTCTTTGTCGCGTCATTGTGGGGAGAGTGCGTTTTATCGTTTCCTCTGTTATTAAGAGGGGTGTTCAAAGGAATGTACAATTGCAACGATAACGAAATGAGAGGGATTGAAGGAGCTTTGTGCAATCAGCGCGATTTATTTCCGGACCAGAGCTGTTCTTGACCGAGGGTAGTTGTAATAACGGAATTAGTCGTGGGATATAAAAAATATAGGGCTGTCTTAGGTAATTTAAATGTTCATCGTTTCTTTTTATTCATATTCATCGAATTGAGTACGTCACTACTAGTGACGTGCTTTTAAATAGTTATCTATATATAATAAAAGTTTAGGATAGGCTATTACAAAGTAAATTGCATTTAATAAACTACAGGTATTTAAAACATGGTCCAGATGGACACACAACTGGGCTTTTTAATTGGATAGTCTTCTTTCTAATCTGCACTATGTCTTTTACTGTTCAAATTAGCTTTTCTGTGTATTTCTGTTTGAAATTGATGGTAGGTCATACGCGTTATGAAGTAAGGGGTTCATAAGAGTTCTCAGGAGTCGACCCATCTGCGATAAGCCTCAAGTGGGCTTTTAATGTTGCTAGTCTTTTCCCGTTAACTACTATCATAATAAAAACACAACCCATGATGGTACATTGTCATTGTGGATTTGCTAACTTTGTTTTGAAAAATTCCATTAACGGTAATATTGGAGTCCCTACGTATATTGTAAGGCTTTGTGTACACGGCAAAGCTTAGAGTAATAATAGGTAAAATGTCACATGTGCCACATGGCAAAAATCGATATTCAGCGAGTTTTTGGATCGTGAAACAAGTAGCTGTTATTATTAGAAATAGATTCAATACTTATAGCGGAATACGTAAAAACGAAAATAGGAATGTGAAACAGATTCTTGAGAAGTGGCCCTCGAAATGTTGGTGAGAGTAGATTTCAAATGTACCAAATAAACATAATCTCCTGGTAATTTCCTTTGTGTAGTTGTTCACAGTGTCAGGAAATGCTGTCATTTTGGAGCGGTGCTTTATCCTGATGTACACCGGATGTGAGCAAAAGAGAAAGAAATTAACATTGGATTCATATCCGGAGAGTCTACCTTGCTTTTACTTTTTTTATAATAATTGAAAGTGTAAAGTACAAAGTATAAAGACAATATGCAGGAAATTAAAATTATTGTGTATTTCACTAAAAACATATTTGATTTGTTTGCTTCACCTAATGGGAGATGAGTTGCAGTCTAGGAACTACGCTTGTCTACAGAGTATCTATTATTCTTTTGAACAATTGCAAGTTAAGCGAATAACGGAAAACTACGTGCGGAAAATTAAAAGTATGTGGTACTTACTATAAAATGGCCTATAACGATAAAACGGTCGGCGAACGAAAATTTAAATGTTAATTTGAAATAGCCTCGGCGGATGTAAATATTCCACAAAATACGTATGTATTTTTCGTGAATGTATGCTGTTTTCTGATATCCAAGATAATATGTGTACAATACGCTGGTAGCTTTTCAGTATTTTGCCTATGTTTCTTGTTGTGTGGTAATTGAGGTATGTTGACGGTAATGAGAGTCCGTTATTGGCACTGTGCAGATAACGTAAACAGTGAGTCAATTACGTATTGACAATACATACGTGTTTAAGTTTTGTATGTACATGTTAGGTAGACTGATCGTATACATCTAATACAGGTTTTAAATTCTTCGTTCTAAGTTAGATGGTTGGTGAACAAAGTGTCTTTTGAAAAACATCATCAACTCTTTTATAGTTTAGTTGTTGGACGTGGAGCTCCGCTCAGAATGCAAAGGAGTAAGGCCATAGTCTATCATAACGTTCAAGTAGGGGTTGGCAGACACGCCTTAGACAACATTATGAAGACCTGTAAAGTAAGTTTACTCACGATTTCTTACCAAAGTTGTAGCAAGTGGTATTTTAATCTTAATTGTGTTTAGTATAAAAAATTCTAGTAAAAAAGTGCCCGCCCGGATTGAGTCCAGAAATCTCCGAGTGCGAGGTCGAATTCTAAGCCACTAGGCTTTATTGAATAGGTTTTTTGTGATAAAAAATGATGCACAATGAATATTATTTTGGCTGCCACTTTAGCTGCCATTCACTATACGTATGTAGATATGTAGGTATATATAAACATAGTTAACATGAGTTTGCGTTTGTCAAGAAATAGCTTTTGATTACCGGGGTATGTGTTTATTTTATGAAGTGGAATTACTGTTGGCGCTGTATGCTCGTTGGTGTTGGATACGTGGGTTACGTAGGCGTCGCTCACGACACTGACTTTACCTTTAATGGGACTCACCTGATCCATGGATGACTGTTTCATTGAACAGTTAGCGACGAAATTACTTATTCATTGTCGCTCGCGTTTTATTAGGTGTCGCATTTATTGTGCAACTAACTGTTTATTTCTTTTAGGCCTATTTAGTTCGTTGCCTGAGGTGGTATGTAAGCATTGACGACATGTTTTTTTTCTTTTTACATCCAGCAAAGGAAATAATGTTTGGTTACAATTAAGTTATTCGAATTCATGGATGTGCGTAGATAATAGATAGATAGTGTATAGATAGGTTGGTAGTGTCATTCTAAGAACAGATATTTATACATAAGTTTTACTTCCCTAACAAAGCTGTATTTGACACTACACCTCGTATCTATTTTCGAACAAGAAACTTGTCGCCGAAGTACGGTGACGGGTCCCAGGCGCAGAAATGTATAGCAAACGTGATTGTATGTATAATTCTCCCTCGACAGTGAAAGTTGTGAGGAGAATCGTAAATATATCGAGGGTGTGAAGTACACGTCATCGGGCAGGCGTGGACTAACGAAGTGGGGAGTTCGTGGTACGTGACGATAATTCGGTCCCGTGGGAGGCCTTTGTGCAATCAGTGCGGTTTCTTCGGACTCCGAATATCGACTACACCATTTTTTATTTCTGATAGTTACGCGACCGATTCCCCACTTTTTGCGCGTTTTTACAGTCGCTCAGTTGACAACAGTAGCGATTTATAGCTCGACTCTCTAGTGGCATCGCTGACGCCTCTCTTGTTTTTCGGAAATTGTGACACGAACAGAATGTTGCAGCATAGGTGCGAATATTTCAAAACGGCTGATATTATGTACAGAA
>DWEE01001704.1:0-12749 GCA_018245755.1 Parelbella macleannani
TCATTTGTTCCGGATTTATAAAATACGCGACATTCATTTTGTATTTACTTTACAGTTTATTGCAAATTAAAAAACATTTTTTCATTTCGTCATTTTTTGCCGAATGCCTATTGCCACGAAACTCGCCGAACGCACGATAATTCACGAACACTCGAGTTTCGGCGCGGCCGAAAGGTTCGGCCATTTTTTGGCCGAAACTGGCCAAAGCCGAAACCGAAACCGAACCTTCGGTTGGTCATTACTTATTACATATTTGTCTTATGATACTTGAAATACAAGTATAGGTTTTCGAACACAAATAAAGACGGCCCAATATTACTATTACTATAAAGTTTTCAACTCTAACTGCCCATCTTTATGCTACGTATCTGTTATTACGTTGTAAAGTTCCCTACTAAAGGGACCGAGGTACGTGATTTACCCTTATGACCTCTGCTCTAATTTTAAGGAACTGTATGTAGTAATGCATGGGTCTCTATATCTTATCAGACTTTTCACTCAAACATAGGACGTTGGACTCATTAGCTGTTGCTTCAATAGGCGTAATTAAAAAACACAATATATTATACATTCACACATGCATGTACGAAGAGTGATGAACGTCAGATTTGTAAGGATAGAGATATTTGGTATCCGGTGCTCACTAACTATCCCTTAATGGATCTTGCGCGATGGTATAATAATAAAAATAACGCACACGCAATAAAAAAATATAATTAATATTCCATAACGTAACATCACGCCTGTAATCCCCGAAGGGGTAGGCAGTAAACTTGTGGGTGTAGTACACCCCCAAGTTTCACCAGTTACGTTTAAGTCCCATAGCATAGGTCGTGAGTCTATTGCCGTACACCGGGTACAGATCCGGACTCTGAGTCATTACTAGATATTCCATATGATTCCAATTATAATTTCATAACCCTTATACAATTCAAAAATATTTACAAACTGCCTTCACTCATGTTATGGGAACTTTGAATTCAAGTACTTCTGTTGTGAACAATTTTCAGTCTCTGTATTAACTTGCATTAAATCCGACGTAGTAGTTCAAATAGGTAGACGGACGGTGTCACTTTTGTTTTTACAATAATAATATCGGTGTAGATAAATACTTTGCATTTATCCATTACTTGATACTTTAAATGTTTGTCTTGCTGTTATATAAATGAGTTCTAATTAATATTTTTTAACGGGCAGTCATAGTCTAATAAACTGAGTAGGTTAAAAAAGTTCGTAAAAAAGTATGTTAAATAAGTCCATTTGAGTTTCACATGTAATGTGTTAATCTATGGTGAAAATTCTACGACGTCTATGAGGATGTAATAAAAAATATATGAGAGAAATTGTAACAAATTCACTTCACTTTTTGATTAAGCGGCACTTTGGCCTTCTGGAATTTCACTGGGGACGCAAAACTTAAATATAAATCTCACGACATTTCGAGAATTTTCCACACTCAAGGGTTATATCGATAACCTCAAAGGTAATATATTATTCAACGAAACACGAGTTCCGTTAAATAAAATAATTCATATGGACATTTTTCACTTTTATGTGTTCCTGTTTGATCCCGAGTGGATTATTAAACTGTGTGACGAAGGTAGACAACAAGTTGACAGAGCAGATGGGACAGTATAAGATGGAGATGGTAACTACACGACAGTATTTCTTCCAAGGGTTAGGCAGAAAACCTGGGTACTATTGCCGATGACACAACTTATTCTGCGAAAAAATAGTAGGTAATAATGGAATGTCGCCTTTCAAGTTCCTGACAAAACAAATAAAACCGCTACAAGACATTCTCAATGCGCTCAGGACTGTCAATCAAGGCTTGTTCGAACATCGGTATAAATTTCGAAGAATCGAAAGAATTTAAAAGATACTCGCTTAAAAAAACTAGTTATCAGAAACAGTTGGAGTATCTCTTATTTTCAATTTTGAATAAAGACAAACGTCAGCGCAAAAGAAAGGAACCCCAGGATGTTCATGCGATTGCAAAGACGCCAATGAGTTAAATAGTCCAGCGAGTTTTTGGACACATTTAAACACAGGGGTGAAACTTTGAGCCGGATTGCTAAGAATGATGAAACTTCAGTACCTTGAAGGCCTGAATCGAAACAGGTGCATGCGGCAGCAACAAATAAATAAAATACTGCAATATCTCCAAAACGCCTTATTATTGCATGTAATAAATTGTCTTCAAAAGTAGTGCAACGAGTTATCAAGAACATTTAAGTATCAGAAAGGAGGAAATTTGCAAAACGTGAAGGTGATCAGCGACAGTGTACATATAAATATAATTACAATATACTTCGTTATGCATGAGTGTCAATACTATTTAATAAACAACTTACAATGAACATCTTTCAATTCTCTATTAACTCTTTTTTGATAAATATTACATCAATACTTTTATTACTTAACGTATACGCACCACTTAATTGTTTTAAAGAATGTCTAACTATGGTAACTAAACCCTGAATCAGATCATATTATTTAGAACGTGTTTTTAACAAATTGATAATAACGCCATCTAGTTGGAACATTAATAAACCTATAGTACGCTTATTGTTGGTAGCGCATAAATATACACTAAAAGTGTCTATGTCTAGAAGGTTGACCCAGTAGACTGAAAGGCAATCCCCTTAGCGCCCAGTCTATTTAACGTCAGCTGTCAGGAATTGAATTGAAAGGAGGCAAGAACCAGGGGTATAATTAGGAGACGGCTGGAGTGCCATTCGGCCGACCAGCTGAATTAAACGATGAATTTTTAATCTGCGCTATTACAGCAATTTATCTTGTGCACTGTGAATACCTTATTAAACATTTCAAAGCCACCTAGGTAGGTACTCGAAAGATAGAATCAGAAAGATGGCCTGGCTGTCTCTTGAAGATCTTTTTTTAGTTCTCATAACTACCAATTACTGATGAGTAAGTTGTAACTGTAATAATAATATTTGCTACTACTGGTCGGCATTCATTTAAAAAGCGAAATTGTCAACGATTAATATAATCACAAACTCGAATGAGATCCGAACTGAAGGCGGAGAGCAACCGATTTTCAAAACAACTACGGCTTTTATAGTCTGTGTGGATATCCTTTAAAGGTACCAAGTGCTTGTTTTCTTATGACAATTTTTTCTCACCATATTGTTGTTGTCAACTAGCGTTACATATGTAGGTATAACCCGCTTTTATTCTGTCCTTCAACAAGCTGTCATTAGCCACTCATCGCCATATTTAGCTCTCTAGAAATATGTTCTAGAAAATTCCTATCTTTATTTCATTGAATCAAGTGACCGACTCGACGAAACAACATAATATGTATGTCGCTATTGGTAACAAGTCTTTCTATTATTTTATAATTCTCAAAATATTACGCCGGTATTTCCCCGAATGTTTAGGCAACGAAGTGTAGTACTCCCACTTCTCAGGTCTCACCAGTTGTTATACGTTCCATGTACTAGGGGAGGAGTCTATTGACATACAGTAGCCCCATAATGTCTTAAAATAAACTTGTTATGTTATTAGATGCAAGGTGTCCGCAGTACCTCATATCCATCGTCATCAGCCTTTAGATGCCCACAGCTGGACATAAGCCTATCTTAATCGGCGCCACTCCTTCCAGTCTCGGGCCTTTCGAATCCAGCAACTTCCCGCTGTCTTCTTCAGGTTGTTAGACCACACCCATTAAACAAATTAAAAAAATTCTGACGGTTATAAATCTTCTGACAGTTACTAAGGCACATACGTTTTACGGTCCCCCGTTTGTATGATTTTATCGTTTGGTTTAAATCATAAAAGACATTTACCTTAGCACAAAGCCCTTCCCACACCGGCACAAACCGTTCAACTCTCTTTAATCTTTATTGTCCACCAATGAGCAGGCCTAGCAAAGGACATGTTTAATGCATAGTGGTATTCTCTACACCCTTGGACAACAGTAATAATTAAAAAGTTGGAGTAGACGCGAACAGAAAAATACATGTTCATATTATGGTAGTATTTTTATAAGTGAAACGAAAATATCATAGTGGTAGATCATAATTATGACATTTTGTACACCTTCACAGATTAATTTCAAAGTAAGACAAACAGACTGCTCGACATAATGTTTAAAACAAAAATGTTTTAATGTAACGTCTTTATACAACCAGTGTAATCTCATGTCTATATTTATAAATTAATCAAAATGCATTAGAGAAGTTTCGGTTGGAGGCGGAGAAAGCTAATATTATAACGTAAAGGTTTCGGCACGTTCGTTTTGGCGGGAAAAAAACCAAACTGAAACACGGTGATAGTATTAAATCTGTTTTATTTGGCGTGTAGCACATTTATCCAAAGTTTAAATAAGTCGCCACAAATGTTTTATACTGTGACTGACTTGACAATTACTGAAACACAATCCCATTTGGATAAGGTCCGGGTATTGTGATACCACTGATTTAATATTTTAATAATAGAAATGAAATTTATGAATAATGATTTTAATTTAACTTCAGTTCTAGAATACACCGTTGCAAATCAACCAATTTGCGCTAAAGAAGACAAGCTTCCTGTTTTGTATGTCATTTCAGTGTTCTGAATAATATCAAACAAAGGGGATAAGCCCATTCCATTATTTAAAAATGTATACAGTATAATCCTTGCAATACGCGTACGAACAAGCTCAACGCAAGAATACCAGCGAGCTAAACTTGAGTACTAAAATATGACTTTCATAGGTGAGACGTATCACTCCAACGTATTTTTTATTACAAAAAAATTCTCAAAGTCCCCCTGCTCCCATTTTAAAATTAAGAAGCAGGTTTGAATGTTTGTGGAGTTTCATGAGGTACATGGGCTTGATCAAATTCATCATTCTGTCGACTGGTCCTAAATTGTCCAATATTACTTTAAAACCAAAAAACGTAACACCGCTTTCTGTTACGTACCGCTTAAGACAATTTTACCACAACTGAAATAGAACACGGAGCCGATATAACTTTAAAATGGATATTAATCCGCTCGGATGATGTTGCGAGGGGCGAAAAATTTCGCCTTGTCTTTGAACTTGTAAGAGGGAAATAAAATGTAAGCGATGGGAGTTTATTCTGCCGACTTCGCTGAGAAGTTAGAAACTTGGTACAGAGCCATTTCGAAAGTAGGATCTTTAACCGTATCTACTCAGTGAGCGGAGTTAGGGAGTTGATTAGCTGTTTTAATGAGTTCCCGTGTACAATATTACGTCTGAAGCTACCACTGCGACACTAAGTCTCTCTTGAAATCTCTTGAAATATTCATCTATTAGTCAACTCTAAGACCGTTGAGTGTGATAAATAAAAGTGACGTAACCTCACCTCAGGATTTCTCGGAATGGTTAGGCAGTGTAGTATACTCCCAAGATTTACCTGTTAAGTGAATCGTCCAACTATGAAACAAGGGGTGATCCTATGCCATACGCCATGCACAAAGCTAGACTCAGTGATAGATACTATTGGGAATTTCAAACCGAGCAAAACCTAATAACACTGCCCGACCTATAAATCGAAACTTAAGCTTTTTTGATCAGCATTTCATCTTGCAAAAACTCTACCAATGAGGTAATAATAAATCACATAATTAGATGAAAAAAATATTTATTAGATGCGGCAGATTATTTGAGTGTTAGTTTACATGTGTGTATGTGTGTGATATGTTGAGCTGAGGTGTCCAAGTTCTCAAGACTTAAGCGATACATTCCATATACTTACTTCACTTTCTTAATGAGATTTATAGTGTTAGAATATTTATAAGAATATTGATACGTATTGTCGTCTATGATAATTAGATTACAACCTAAGAACTTTGTATTAACGAACTTAACCGATTTCAAATTTTATATAACGCTGCACGTATAATAACAATGTCTTGAAACATTTTTGCAGATGGCTATCACATCCCGAAATAAGCATCAAACAAACGGCTGATAAACTGAAAAACCAGTGGTTGCAAGCGCGACTGCCGATCGGGAGGTCCTGGGTTCAAATCCCGGATCGGGTACTATTGGATTTTCTAATTTAGAATGTCCAATAGTGACTCAGAGTCTAGACCTGTGCCTGGTGTATGGCAATAGCAGATATTAAATCTGGTAACATTCAAAGACAGCGTTAGTGTAGTAACGAATTTTCTCCATGTAAGGCTACTTAAAAGTATAACCACCTAAAATTCGTAGCTAATAGCACGAGATGGCGTTAGTATAGTAACGAATTTTATTCGAAATTCGAAATGAAACAAGGCGATGGCGCCGGCACCCGCGCACGGGTTGCGAGTCGCACCGGTCAATGACACGAGGTCGCGTGCGCCCGCGCAGCCTGCGCCGCGCACCGGGACCCGCGGCTCCCATGTACAAATAACACCACGCCGATAACGTTTTTAAAAATCGTTTAAAGCTCATCGCACACCATGCTTTAACGTATTATAACAATGTGCCTGAAGCCTCGTTAGCACATTATGCGATATAAACAACTAGTACTAGTAGCATTAGTAGGTACGGTGTCGGTAAGTGCCGATACTGTGAACGCACTAAGACAAGTCTATATCGAATATTAAGCTGTGTCAGCTCACCCGAACGTTACTATAGAATATTATACTGCATGTAATAAACCGTATATGTCTTGCTATGTAGTATATGTATTACAGCTCCGTTCGTGACGCCCTTAATACTTAAATAGTCAACGCCCTTGAATACTATTATAACTTGAAGTAAGTATCCATAATATCATCCAATGATTTGACCGTGATTTTTTTTTGGGTCCTGGTAAATATATTAATAATTCCAACTAAAATTGTTACAATCGAGCCTCATTATCCAGGTAGACATTAATAAGCGCTCCGTATCTTCGACATCTGCGTAGTTATGTATGTAACAGGAAAAATAAAAAATAACAGTACATAGGCGAGCTCAAAAAGAAAACACTCCATTCATTTGATGACTAATTATTCTTGGGAGAAAACAAAGGCGACTCCTTAACAATGGATAACTGTACACTGAGGATCAGAATTACGTTTATACTGATTTCTGAAAGCGTTATTACAAAATTAATGAGTTTTAAATCGTTGCCGCAATTAGAAATACCGCGAAAAAACTATATTGTTATAGAAACCGCTAATTCTCGCGATTATTTTTATGAAAATATAAATATATCGTGTATTTAATATTGGTCGTATTTTGTTACGTATTAAATAACAATAATTTATAAAGTGCAGAATAATATAAATACTGGGTGTGTAAATGTTTTTTTGTAAATTTCATCAATTTCCGTTTAAATGAAATATTTTTGTATATTACGCATTTTCAATACGCAATTAATTTAACGCAATTAATTCATGATGATGATGATGATGATGATGACGCATTTTCAATACGCAATTAATTTAACGAAGCGACGTTTTCCATGCAATTTACTAACAAATGACATCAGTAATACAACTGTTTCTACACGTCTAAAATTTTATTAATTTATTTTTTCATTATGAGAAGAAAACAGCAAATCTTTTCCAACAGCTTAAATGAATAATAAAAAGCCAAACACTGTTTTAATGTTGGTACCTTTAACATTTATAGGAATATAAACAATGGACTAACAAGAAATCTGTTTCATGTTACACGGCAGCTCGGGCGTAGTCAGGTTTCTATGTGTGCGTACGTCTTTTGTTAATCAAACACATATCACGGCTTCATATATCTAACGACTTGACTAACGTCTAAGACATGGGGTTCATGGGGGACATAAGAAACGCAGAGCTTTCTCCAAACCGAGCAAAGCATAGCCACTCCTCGGGTATTGATCATGTCCATAGCCGACGGTGACCACTTGCCATGAAGTGGCCTGCCCGAATTAATATAACAAATGGTAAGACTCCTGATGTCCTTTTAGACCAATTCTACAAATTACTAGACTACGACTAGAAATTCTAAATTAGAAAAATCCAATAGGACTCGGCCCGGGATTTCAACCCAGGACCTCCCGATAGTCAGTCGCGCTTGCAACCACTGGACCAACGAGGCAATGTCTTTAAATATTGTAAATTGCTTTGCATTAGCCCCATAATGGCATTCAACAACTTTGTCTTGGCATTCACCATAGTAAAGGTTCTGTTGCAGGAAGGAAATGGAGTACTCTTGCCCTTAACCTTCGCCGTCGTCTTTTACCCAAAAGAACAAAGAAATGCGCGCCAGGGTTTGAGGCTAGGATATGTGACTGAATTGTAAACCGTTAGGCCAACACTGTTTTTGTTAAGAATTGTGTCACTATACGGTACTAAAATAAAATCCTGGGGTCGCAGCTGTCTGTCCGCTATAAGCTATGACGTCAAGAACTCTTCAATGTACACCACGCTAGTACAGATGTACACAATTATGTTTAGATATACATATTATTGATATTAGTGGTTTTTAACAGATCTATATTTGATTCACACATGCAAACGTTGAGGACTTGAGGTTTTCTTGATCTTTGGCAAAACACAGATAAATTAACTATTACGACATGAAACTACCAACGTTGTTACACTCAACAGAACGTACTCGTATATCTAACGACTGTTAGATACACACAAGTCGATAAAATTCGAAGTATGCGACAAGTACCAGGCGAGTAGTATGTACTGGTTGCTGATGGCAGTGGATCCTCTGTCCGCCACTCGAACACACGTGTTCCGCATCAACAATGAGGAGGGCGGGCGACGGTGACGGTAAGAGGACACCGTGGGAGCATGCGGGCGCGCTGTGTCGGATTGCACCTCAGCGGATTTTAAACATTCACACTATTGTTCGGCCACGTTGCTTCACTACAACCAGACAATTGGTTGCTAAACTATTTATTTAAACCACGAATATTTAACACGTACGCAAGAGCGACGGACGGTAAGATTGCATAGCTTGTGTAGCGGCCGTGTATTCGATACGTAAGGTGGACGTATCACGTGTTTTAATGTAGACGTGAAATACTCTGGTAACTTTATTTCACATTATTTAAATAGAATGAGGATTTGTCAAAATTCACAAAAAGAATGTGGATGACTACCTCTTACCCTAGATGTTCCACGACTCACCTAACGTGGCTGAATGGGTCAGATACTGATTGATGGAGAAGTCATACGTCTCCGAACCCGGCGTACATATATAAAGAAAATAAACGTAACGTCACGCCTGTAATCGCCGAAGGGGTAGGCAAAGCAGTGTACTACATTCACACGTTTCACCGGTCACGTTTAACTCCCATGGAATAGATGGTGAGCCTATTGCCATAAAATAATCAATAATTAATATAGAAAAAGCTCGTCAGGTCTGAAAGATTTGGATAATTGGCCTACTCCGTAAGGGATTTGTCGAAACGATATAATAATAATAAGGCTATTTTACAAAGAAACATTTTCGAATAGCTTTCGCAAATGTACAAAGTGGGTACAATTTGGCATTTTCAGTTACGAACATTTTTACACGTAAAATGTATGCGGTTTACGTTGTGAAATTTTAAGTGTGCTTCAGTTTGTTTGCTCATGTGTATATTTACAAGCGCTGGGAAGAGATCCACATTAATTTCATCATCATGAATAATTATGATCTACGACTTGTATACCGCCTCACGTCGTACCTTCTCTGCCAGGTGTTCATAAAAATGTTAATAATTTTCGATACATTCGTAATTTAATAGTTTACGGAGAATATTTAAATTAATCCAGCGGCCTTCGTTTACATCACGGCTCATTTCAATTTATAATGAACAAACAACACCTACATCTATATACTACGTTCTATTTCTAAATAAATGTACCTACCTATATACATATTTATGATTTGTGTATCAACTGATTTCTTCTATTCACAGCCACATTTAAAATTGTGTATCACTCGCTCTAACGGTAAAGGAGCGTATCGTTAGAAAATCCGCACACTTTAGATTTCTTCAGTATGTTTTAGAATACGATTAGAAATCTATTTAATCTGTCAATCCGCGCTTGACCAGTGTGGCAGACAATGGCCTTAACCTTCTGAATTACATTTAATAATACGAATAAATTTCCTAAAGAAAGGACTAAGCCTCGATTATGTAAGTAGTCCAAAACGATTGTACAAAACATTTTAATCTTTTAGTAGTTATTTTATTATTTAAATACGCTCCACAAAACGTGATAACTGAAGAGCAGCTTTAAAAAACTGATCATAATTTTGACGCTTATAAACATATATGTTTGTAATTTGATTCAATTAATACTCAATGCTCTGCTGCATTGACTGACTTTGAAATAAATAAGAAGTTCCTTCAAAATTATCAATCAACCTATGTACATGAATGCAATTTAAAACACCACATTCCATACGATTCGCATGTTCTTTTTTGTAATAAATGCACTCTGCTCATATCGGCAAATCATAATAGTTCATTAATCACACCGCAAAGGTAAACATTCATTTAAATATTACGCTATTAACGAAAATACGCAAACAGCCAAAGCCATTAAACAAACATTTGCCCGCGCGGACTTCATTAACGTGTTACACATTAATGCAATATTTTTCACAATAAATTGCTTTTTAATTATATCATTAAATCATTGGAATTTTGGCGCCTAAGCCCTTATTGAGCCCTTTTACATGTGTGGGTAAAGTTTATTCGTTAAAGGGACGTAGTGTTACAAGTTACAACTTCGACTTCGTTCGTTACTCCTAATAGTTTCACTGTATTATATTTCAGCTCGTAACCAATGTTATCAACAATCCATATATATTCCGTATTCCCTGTGCACATTCTTCTCTATATCCGGGGGAGCTCACTTTACTAACAATCTCTGCCGATGGGGGAATAACGGTTTATGAAACGCTTTTACTTCACGTAGCCCTAAGAACCTAATAATGACATACTACACTTTAAAATGACGAGATCTGAATCTCATCTAAGAACGGCCATAATGTACATATTTGACTTTGCTTACGTACTTGGTATTACTACGTAGACGTAAACACATTCGAAAAGATGCAAAAAGTATCCTTAAACATGCAAAACAAAATAAACCAATGACATCGCTGCTACGCAACAGTAATAGATGGTAACGATTGACTTATAATAATCGTACATTTTTTTTTAAATATCTTTATAAATGGGAGTTCTATTTATTTTCTATTATTTAACACTTTCAACATTTGTCTAGCAATTAATGTATTAATCTGTATACTATTTAAATGTAAGGGTCGTTTATAATTAAGCAAATATATACATATTCCACCGTGATGATACCAATTACAGCATAACTTAAGCAACAAGAAAATCTAAGTTGTTTCCTCGAACTGTCTGATATTGACACGAACTAAATGTTATTAAATATTTTAAAGTATCAAGCATCACGTTGCGTTGTTATAAAACTAATTTAATATAACAAACTATTACGCTTCAACGATAAAGCGCTGTGATACCTGCTTACCCCAATAATAACTTTACGGCGAAAACTTTGATTGCTAAACACAAAATCTACCTGACCGTATTCGTTGTATCGCTTTTGTTTTTATAACATGTTGGCAGCTGCGATTTTTTCTAACGTCTTACAGCTGGGCACGAGTCCTTTACGCAGAAATAGGAAGCTTTCCCATTAATGGACATCAAATATAATGAAAATGACTTATTGTTCGAACATACATAGATACTTTGTTTAAATTATGATTTCTATTATCTAAAATACATTTTCCTACAGATTTAGGTAATAAAACCAGCTGCACTTGATCCAGCGTAGACAATGGAATCCTCTCAGTCTGAGAAGAACTCGGTATCCAAATTGAAAAGATATTAAGGTCGATGATGATGATGAGATAACACAGTTAATCGTACGAAGTAGATGATATGCGAGGGTAATTATTAAGGGATATGTTTACACTTTCAGCGGCGTGTTTATCGCGAGGGGCTGTTTGAGTGTGGTGTAAAGGTGCCGTGGGAGGGTAGCGTACCCTCATGAAAGGGTGCTTTTACCTAGGGACTTCATAAGCTCGAATGATGCAGGCTAAAGATGTATGTACATATCTTGGTTCTTACACAAGTACTCTTACAGCTTACATAAGAGTGGCAAATATTATATGTACACGCGAGGAAAAGTGTAGCCGTTGCTGAAACATGAGTATTTCATATTTAACAAGTATTCGTATTTGGCGCTCACATAACATTTAAGTTTAATAATAATAATGAAAAGGTTGGGACTTTTTCACACACGGTTTCTAATACTAAACTCGGCAGTATTGGTGCCATGCTAAGCAGACGTCTTATAAAATACATAAGTATATATGTACTTTATAAATAGAAATATTTAAGCCTACGTGACATTTGTAGCATCTCTCTAGTTAGTCTATAGTAGGTATTTCTCATAAATTTAACTACAAAAGACAAATTTAATATTTCAAATCCACCTGGTAATTACATGTTTAGGGCCAACAAACAAACAAGACAATTTCAGCTTTATTATATTAAAATTATTATATTAAAATAGCTTAATTTTTTCTTACACCAACACAGAGAACAAATACTTGTACCGACTTGTACTTGAAATCGAACCTACGACTCCCAGCACAGCAGAGATTTATTAACCACGTGACCAACTGACTAGTTAATATAAGAAAATAGATTTTTGCCGCCACCACGCTGCAATGGATGGGAGCTCGTAATGAAGGGCCTCGTTTAGGGCCGAAACTAGTCGGGCCATCCAGAAAAACGCACGTAAGTTTAGCCGGGACATACATAAACATG
>DWEE01001705.1:0-12749 GCA_018245755.1 Parelbella macleannani
GATCCAGGTACAAGATAGCAGTAAGCGTGTCTATCGTGAAGCAGTTATTTTTATAACAGTTTGTCTATTAATAATTGCATATTAGTAAAAAAACATTTTTATTTTGCAGTTGTCCCATATTTGACATAATTATTACCTTTATTACCATACGTTATAACATATATTTCAGGGATAAGAAATCGAGTGCTGTGAAAGATAGGTCTTCGCGAGACAGAAAGTCGCGTGACAGGAGATCTAGCGATATTAAGGAGCGTTTAGAGAAATCCGTCTCTATTCCTCGTAAAGATAAAGGTATCGATTGACTGGCTGTGAATTCTTATACAATTTAATTTAACAACAGCACACATAAAATTCTTACATAGTCCCTCAGCAAGTATTTTCGCGTATTAAACGATTTTTACAATTATAGCTGTATTTTAGTTCTGGAAAGTTTTGTTCCTTGTGACAATATTTTTTTTCTATGTATTTTAGTTAAACGGGAAAATGATTTTTATTTTATATATAAATTTCAAATAATTACCGCGAATTTTTTTTTCATATATATGGATTATGTGCAATTTTTATGTGTGCCACTAAAAGATAATTATATAAAATGAAAGTATAGTGTTTTTAATTCCAGACACCATTGACAAGATTGCCAAGAAGTCAACAGAACGTATTTCCGATGTGCACGAGCTCTCTAAACAGAGGTCTAGTTCAAGCAGGGAATCTTCTGTTGCAATGGAAGTAACTACACAGAATGATAGTGCAGTTAAAGCAACACATTCATCTGACGATGAAGACAGAGAAGACATTATTGCCATTCCTTCTTTCCGCGATTATTCAAAAAGCTTATCTCGCACACCTTCACCATTCCTTAGAAAGCATGAGATAGAACACAATAAGAAGTCGGATCGATCATGTGATGATGCATCAGGAAAAGAACAAAATGAAGAAGCCAAAGTCCAGAACACAGGTAAAAAAACCAAGCGTAAGGGTCGTCAATCTGATTCGGAAAGTGAAAGTAGTGAAGAAGTGTCCAAGTCTAAGAGTAAGACTAAACCAAAACGTAAAGAAAAAGCTACTTCAAAGAGAACTAAGAAACCTAGAAAGGAGAGTTCATCTAGCGATAGTGAGTCTGATGACTCCTCTTCTAGTGACTCTGAAGAGGACAGAAAAAAGAAAAGCAAGAAAAATTCTAAAAAGAAACCAGTGAAAAAGTCTAGGAAGAAGAGAGCCCGCTCTTCAAGTTCCGATTCTAGTTCAGAAGAGGAAGTAAAACGTAAGAGCTCTAAGTCAAAACAAAAAAACATTCCTGATGAATCTGATGCGGATAAGAAGTCGAAAAAGCGCAATAAAGATGTTAGCCTTGAGCGGGCTAGGTCTGAGAAAGGTGAAATTAAGCAAATTAAGCTTAAAAAAGCTGATAATTCTGAGGATTCCAACGATGATAGTTCAGATAGCGATGAGAAATCTACTAAGAAGAAAACTAAACATGATTCTTCTTCTGAAAAGGATGCGAGACGTAAAAAACTAGAGTCATTGAAAGAAAAGATAGTATCCCCTGAAGCGAATAAAGCACGAAAAGAAGATAAACTTTCAAAAAGTAAGCATGTGGAAGAGCCCAAATCAAAATCTAGAGACGATGGTGACAAAAAAGCAAAGAAACGCGAGAAAGAGGATTCATCTTCTGATAGTGATCAAGTCTCAAAGAAGAAGGCAAGAAAGAAGGTTTCCGAGTCAGAATCGGACTCTGACAGCGATGAACCTAAAAAGTCCAAAAAAGCCAAGAAGCACAAGAAACACTCAAAGAAACATAAGAAACACAAAAAACACAAGAAGTCGTCAAAAAAGAAGGATGACTCTTCAGATAGCGATGAGGCTGAAGAGGAGGAGGAGGAGGGCAAGGTCAACAATGAGGATTTAGAAAAAAAACTTCGTGAAAGGGCCTTAAAGTCTATGAAAAAACAAACAAGTGTTTCTGGCTCTGACTAGACGTTGGACGGTAATACTTTGAAAAGTCTTCAAGGTATTGTGTCATTCAGTAGTATCTCATCAATGACTTATTATTGCAATTAATGTTTTAGGACTTAACAGTTTTTAAAATGAGGTAGAGTTATTCTGTGTATTAAAATGAGCATGTCTTTCTTCATTAATAAAGTTTTCAAAGTATGGCATTGAGTTTATTTTATTCATTTGACAAATACATTTCAATCATAGATTTACAGACCTTACCACAGATAGAGAAACCCCATAGCGGTCAAATTTAGTGTATCAACGCTTAACTATTATTACTCTATTATATTTGTATACAATATATGATTTAGATGTAGTTCTTCAATTCCAATAGCACTGCGAACCCTAAACTTTATCAGGGAAAAAGGACTTAAAATCGTTTATAAGTATTTGCCTCTCATTTAGGTCTTCTGTTTAGAGATGGTTCGGACTTGCTAGAAAACTAGTGAAAATGTAATGAATCTATCCGGGCGAACGCTATGCATGTGACATTTGGTAGTAGCATTGGTATTCTTTAGTAAAAAACTTCGCTAGACCACAAAAAAATTCTTTAATTGGTCATTTAGGACCAATAGATTCTAAATTCGGACACCTGGCATCGCTTGGTAATAGAACGCTTACGCTTTCATCTTATATTCAACCTGTAGACAGCAGCTGTTGTATATAGTACCTACGATTCCATATATGTAGAGGCGTACTTACACTAGGCCAATTATATTATGTGTATCATCATCATCATCATCGGCCTATCGGCCTATTTCAGTCCATTGCTGGACACAGGCCTCCCCCAAAGAGCGCCCTCGCGCCCTGTTCTTGGCTTGCCGCATCCAGCATCGGCCTGCAGCCTTTCGCAGATCGTTATATCACCGGGCCGAAGGCGGAGGGCGTCCTACGTTACGTTTCGCGAGCAGTGGTCTCCACTCCAGAACCCGCCTACTCCACTGTTTATCGGTTCTTGGGCAGATATGCCCGGTCCACTACTACTTCAGCGAGCTAATCCTTTGAGCTATGTATATCAGTGACTAGTTCTCTGTGTATGTATAACTATTATATGTATAACTTTTTAAAATAAGTATAGAAACAACCTCTTCGCCTGGAGTCTTTTATCCCTGTTAGGTATATTTACTGTATATGGATAAGAATAAAATCAGTATGCTTTATAATGATCAAGGGTAACTTAGCGTTTTGGAAAGGAAAAATAAAAACAATTGTACATTAGGTAGTACGTTTATATTAATTATAGTGAAGGTATTCTATCATAAATATCAACTTTGGAGTAAACTTTGGTTTGCCAGTAGTATAGCCTGTTTTACAGTAATTGATTTATCTCGAGTAGCCTCTGTAGCCGGTGACCAGACTGGGAGTAATACTAGTGCTGTATATGTTACCATAACCAGGTCTCTTGTTGTAATAGCCATATCCGAGGTGATTATTTCCTCGGTAATAAGGATTGTTGTAGCCATAATACGATGAAAGGCCGCCGTTGCCTCCATAGCCTCCGTAACCGCCATTGCCGCCGTAACTGTTACCGCCACCGTAACTGCTGCCGCCGTAAGCGCCAGTGCTGCCATAACCACTATTTCCTCCATAAATGCCGTTGACACTCTGGTCGCTGTTACCGGGATACAAGTTATTCCCGCCGTAACCTGGGTTTCTTCCGTAACCGCCAGCAAAACCATATCCTCCTTGACCACCTTCGTAGTTACTTTGGGTAAAACCATCGTACCCTTTATGTCCACCGTAACCAGGGCTGTAATTAGGGCCACCGCCGTATCCTACGTTATTGTATCCACCAACATCTCCGTAATTAGCACCAGATCGATCTTCTAGTATACCATAGCCAGTGACACTGAATTCGTAACCGCTGGGGTTGCGGCCACCCCAGTCGCTGTATTGGTGTGAATCTGAAATATATAGCGTAACATAGTGGAAATTATTATGGTATGTAACAGTTGTTTAATGATTTTAAAAGTTCGTCTCTTAATTGAACTACAAAATGAATTAATAATAATTAAGATCACTACACAGGTACGCCGTAGTTATTATTCATACACGCCTTACATAACAATAGGAACAGTTGCGACAAAGCAACGCAATTGGACACAATACTGAGCAGTGATTATGTGTTCACTCAAAGTAGTAAGTAGCTGAGGCCCTTCGGATCCATATTTTTTTATGTTGGTGAGGAGCTTGTGCAACTAGTAGAGGACGAGCTAAGAAAGAATCTAAGTACAATAATTTACTTTGGTTAGAAATTATATCTAGCTTCATATGATATAGTTATATACTTGATTTAATATGTAGATATAACTGAAGAATACGTACATATCTAAATCCAAGCCCATTTATTATTCTTTGACATGAGTCACTCAATGCTTCAACAATACAATTATGGGACAATCATATCATGTGATGATACCATACATTTTATTATGCAAATAATAAAATTGATTATTTAATAATGTAGTAAAATATTGTAATGTAGTAAGTACGAAATTTTTACGTAGCAATAGCAATTGACATCACAGTAGGTTTTAAATGAGAGTTCTAGTTCAATAACAAAGTAGTTCTTTTATTTAGAGTGTAGCATTTAACTAAAGCCCTTACGGGGACTTGTCATTTTAGAGTTGTCGTCAATGTAGTGTATAAGGTTTCTTTTTGTGTCATGGAGTAGTTACATAAGGTGGTCGTTCGTAGCATTACGATTGAGTTTAACACAACGACTCGTGGATATTTCTATATGACTAGTTAATGTAGATAAAAGTTCTTATTTATTTTACTTATTCAATGGTGGGACGTAAACGTAACTGGTGAATGGTGCAAACCCACGCACTGCATCTCTGCATACCCTTTCGAGTACTGCCGGCGTGATGTTAGGTAGGTATTCATTTTATTAGGTGCGTCTTAGTGTGGTTTCATCTCTGTCATTCAAACGCGAATATCAGTATTGCAAGTATCTTTGTACTTGTGATTGTTATGTATGGTCGCGGTGGAGACTCGCCTCGACCTGCAAACGGCGGGAGCTCACGAGGTAGGATCTCGTACAGGTCCGATACTAGTCGGGCCATCCCGAAAAACGTACGTGAGTTAAGCCGGTAAATATATAATCATGTGTATAAATACTGACGAAACATTTATCAGTAAAATCTTTGTACTTATATGAGATTCGTTGGCCTGTAAATACTTCAACTGAGTGTTCAAAGAGCAAAAAAAATTAAATTGTATATAATGAACTATTACTACATACTACGAATGTGATTTAATATATATAATATAGATCATACATGAGCTGCTCGCTGTTTTAAGATCTTCTTTATCGTCGTCCAATTTCTGTAGCTGACCAGTCTCCGCGAGTGGTTTCAGTATATTATTAGGAGCTCCATATACTGTGACAGCAAAAATGAATAGCAATAATATTTGGGTCGCCATCTGAAATAAAGTTTATTAAATTATAGAATTAAACCGATTACGTTATAGATTTAAATTTCTCGTTATTACACTATACTTTTACTTGATATATGAGACAATTAATTATAGATAAATTATTTGGTTTTATATCTTAAAGCTTTTTTTTACTTAGAATGTTACATCTTAGATATACCATGTTACATCATAGATATACCAACTGTGGTTTCATTTTATTCTTTCGCTGCGGTGCAGTCGTATAAAACGCAGGATGAAATAGAAGTGTCAATTTTTATTTCCTAATTGCAAGTCAATGTTATTTTTGGAAAATTATTGCATTGATATTTGTCTCCTAATTTTGAGAATTAAAAGGGCCCAACTCTCGCGTGTATTGACAAGCGAGGCAACAGATAGAAATAAAGCATTAGTTTTATTTTATATGTAGGTATATACTTAAGTACTGAGGAAGTTATTACTACAACTGCAGATCGATACTGATATGACCGTGCTCTGACTAATACATTATGCTGCTGACACGCCGCCGTTATAAACTAACAACTAAATACCTATTCACTATCAAAAACATTATTAAAGTTACTACAATTTGTGTCAAAAAATTCTCCTAACAAAAGTTTAACAACACTTGAAACCATTTTATGACGCAGTGTATCAATAGAATTAGGTGCTCAAAACATACATACGTACATATCTTCACGACAAGTCCTTACGGGGTAGCAGACAAACTAAGGTACCCTATACAAATTTGCGTAAATAGCGTAAGTCTAGCTTGATAGCGTGACTGAGGTGTGATTGCAAATTAATGCTCATTGTCGATATTAGGAGGTACTTAAATGTATAAACTAAGACTCGTATGACCTCTACATATTGACCCTCAAAACAATAATAGCTTTGTAAGACAATTCTCACGTTCATTTTTGACTTACTTCTCTACTATATGCAAAACTAGGCACCTACGGAACGTACTCATTATCACAAGTCGACGTTCATGAACTATGCAGTATGCTTGTTTGTCTGTTTGATGTAATAATTAAAATAGTAGGTACGTTGCTTGGTTTCTTGAAATTACAATTTATGATTTCCGGATTTGTACACGATGAAGATTAAAGAAATAATTCTAAATTGTAAATAAACATTAAATAAAAAGTTTTCTGACCATTGTCTTTTTGATCTAGTGGTTGCAAGCAGAACTGTTAAGCAGGATGTCCGGGGTTAAATCCCCGGGTCGAGCAAAGTATTGCTGGATTTGGGTGAATGACAACAGGCTTACTCCCTATTCCATGGGACGTATAACATAACAGACGAAAAATGTGAATACACTCCTCCGTCTAACCCTTCGCTAAAAATATTTTACTATAATTATTTCTACTTTTACATTATATACAATAGTAATAGGTAGGTACTATATGTACAAATAGACTTACATATAAATATTTTAAAACAAACGGTTAATAGACATTAGAACGTCGCATATAGTGGGGGAAAAGGCGACGTTACTGAAAAATTTTTAATGAACTTTTTCGCTGCTTATGAAGTTGTGTTAAAATCCTTAGCTACTGGTAATTGTGATTGAAGTCCAGTTGAGCTAAATTGAACATCCAATAGACAAGTTGACGATTAACGTGTAAGTATTTCTAGGAGGACGTAAAATGTTTTCCAGGCCTACCTTATTTACGACAATGACCTACCTTCACAAAATGTTATTAATGGATTATACGTAGAAAAAATTTATTCTATAATATGAATACGTGGTTATATTAGTTATTAATTAACAAGGATTTTTAAGTAGGCACTAGACCAAGGTTTTAGTAACGAAATTGAATTAATAAATGAAATTATGTCCTTTGGCATTAGTTTGTTTCTTAACATAGTATGCTCGTCAGCATGAGATGGTGAAAATATTATCCTTATTGTTCGTTTCGTTACTAGTTTGTATGTTGAACTAGTCTTTACGTACAATCGAAACCGCATCGCAAACGAAATAACAATGTTAAACCACACTAAACGTTAGACACAATAGTGATCACGGCTTGCTTGCCATGTAGTTATCAATTATTGATTTCCGGTGTGGATACACATAGGTATGTTAAAATTTAAGATTTAATTCTGGTTAAATTTACAACTTTATGCTATGTATAATATGTCCCCTATGAGACAATGGAAATCGCAACGATATACATGTTGCGAATAAAAAGTTTTTCCTTCCTTTCTTTCAGCGCGGGCAGTTCAATGGCGAGACTGAAAGTATCGAAAATGTGTAGTACTGTTACAGTATTGTGTAATATACATACATTACGGTGTTCCAAGGGGATTTTCAATAGATACTATAGCGTAATTATAAAATTAAAACATTCAGCACAGTTAAATTAAATTACGCAGTTACAAAACTTTTTCAATGCATATTTATTCAGGAAAATTACATGGTTGACATCGGATTTTAGACAGTTAGGTAGTTTTTAAAACATGGTTTGAAGAATTATGGACGTTGGTATAATAATTGTAATAGATACACATTACTTTTTAAAACATGGTTTGAAGAATGGACGTTGGCATAATTGTAATAGAGACACATTGAAACATATACCTATATTTAATTATTTGTATACTCTTTGTATGAAATAAAAAAAAAATCGTGTTAGGATTTATTTTTTTGTTATCAAACTATGAAATATAACAAAACGTAATTAACTGGAGCAGTTATATATAAGGAAACGTAAGGCCTGATATAATCCGAGAAATAGCAAGGAATATTGCAATTATTGTACTTACAATTTGTTAATAATTATTTGTAGTACGAGGCACTTGACACTGGCACTTCGCTTGGGTTAAGATGCGCTCTGCGTGTGTACAAGTACAGCCAAACCTTTATAAACCGTGAGAGTTTTTGTCCTATGGTTCACAATGGTCTCCGAGGAGGTAATGAGTCTGTTTGTAGGCAGTGCGTCCTTCTATAAAAATGCTTCTATGACGCAGGCTAATTTTAGCGTGACACAATGAGCCATTTTGCAAATAATTAAATCTCAGGGGTGTTCTGTGCATATTTAGGTAGATACTATTATCTTGAGATCCTGTTACTTCCGTAATAATGTATGATGAATATTCAATAGCAAAATTTCACAAACCTTCAATTGATGATAATTTTATAATTTGGCTTTGCGGATATCTTGAAACTGTAATATATTATTATGTATCATCATCGGTCTGTTGGTTCAGTGGTTAGTGAAACTGAGTGCTAAGCCGGGGGTTGTGGGTTTGTATCTTATCCAGAAAAAATATTCGTGTGATGATTGCAACTTTACAAGTGATTAATTGTTAGTTTAGATGTAAAAAAGTATGTATGTATATAAGTAGGACCTATATTTGTAAGTATGTACAACTCTGAGTGTTTGTCCTATTTTTCTTCATATTCATATGACTGATTCGAGTATGAGTCGAGTATGAGATTTATGATTCGAGTGGTTGTAAGCGCGATTGCTGAGCGAGTGGTCCTGCTATCGATAAATAATCGAGTTGGCAACTATTGGATTTTTGAAAGTGAAATTCCTGCATGGCAGTAGGCTCACCCGCCATTCCGCGGTGAGACGTAAAAGTAATTGGTACAATTAAAGATCATCAGATTTGATTTTCCATTACTTTTGACCCAGGATTAAAGTACCTATATTTGTATACTAGAACTAATTGGATTTGTATCTTGGAATAATACTTAGTAGGTATATGCGAATTAAATTACGTCGCTATAACAACGGTGGTAAATAAGTTAATATCTATTGAATAGTCCGGAACTGTATAGAATCTTTATTAATATTAATAAACTGTGTAGATAATGAAATATTTTAAGTGACTAGATAACCAATACGCTGAAATTTGTTTATAAGAATAAATGACTACGTTTTACTTGATTTGATTATTTTAGTGAATTGTATGAACCATATAAACATTGCATTGTATAAGATTCATTTTTGACTTGTCCTTATAAGTTTCATGTAAGGTATTGGTGCTTAAGTCAGACACCAGCGGTCCATATGATTCCTGAAGTATTTATTGTACGGCGAGGATTACTCACGGCCTTGTCACCGTGACCTTAGCCAGCCGAGCGTGTGAGTGATTCAACACGTCATCGTAATCATTTCACCGAATAAGATTTGACATACTCCGACCGTTGCTTCCGTTTTAACTGCCTCTGCTCAACATAAATCTGACTATAGTTGTTAAAAATTAAATTAATACCTAAATTGCGCATTTATACATTTTAATTAAAGGAAATATACCTTTTTCAATGACAATTATTCTCTTTATAACAAATAAGAACTTGGTTTCATTGTTATTAAATCTCTTAATTCGTTTGCCAATGTTAGAAGATATCCAAGAATTATTGATTTAATTGATTTGAAGTAGTGATTTATAAATTGGGACATAACTTCGACAGTAGATAATAGTATAACGGTGCTATATCATGTTATATTTTGAATCGGAATTAGAAATAAATATAGGTGTTTAATTATGTATTGTTATGAAAACAAATATGTTAGAATGATAAAAACCTTACATTTTTAAATACGATTAAATATATCTACTGAATTTCTTAAGGTGTGCTAGTATTCCGTCAAGACCAAACAATTATTGATCCAAGTTAAATGACTATCCAGATTCCGAACTACTACTAGGAATTTCAAGTTTGTAAAGCCCCATAGTACCCAGCCCTGGGATTGAACCCACTCGACCAACGAGGCAGTTTAAAAATGACACTGTTTTTTTTATTATTTACTATAAACTTGGGTTGACTGGTAGAAAAGGCCACTTGGCATTAAGTCCGCCCTTTCTTACCAATAAAAAAGGATAAATAAATAAAAAAAAACATTATCAGCTTTCCTTGTCATAAACTTTCCTAACAAATTAGTATTACCTAGTGATTTTTTACAGTTGAATAAATGAAAATTTAAAGAAAATATTACATATAATAATTAAAAATAAAACGAGGTAAAATAAATAAACACATTATATATTTCTTCAAAATTACAAATTTCATGCGTACATATCAAAATATAAAAGTATTTTTGCGTCTTTATTTTTAAATCATGGCGAGTTTTAAGTATTTTTCATTTGCTGATATAACATAAATATTTATTTACAACACAATAATTATATGTGGGATTGAAATCGCTAAATTTCACACATACAATTTATAAATTTTAAGACGTACCTATGAGTAATTTGTTTCTTCGTGCAATATGAAAAACAGTATAATTTACTCAACCATTTAAATTTTGAAACCGTCCAAGAGTTTTATCAGGCAGTTTCAAAATTATTTGTATACTTCAACTTAATCTACTCGGTCTCAATGAATTTCTATGGCTTAACTCTTCACTTGCTTCTCTTTTTTTTCGTTCGTTTTATCGTCTAACATTCTCGGGTGTACAGCTATTTTTCGCAAACTCTTCTTTACAGGTTTGATTTCATTTTTGAGGAGATTTTCTAACTCTGTTAGAGACTTAATTTCCTTCAACTCGTCCAATTTTACGCTTCTTCCGCCATTTAATCTTCCAAGGTATCGATAAACGTCTCTACTAGCTTGACATTGAGCACAATTGTATGGAACCGATACAGCGTTGGGGAAATTCTGTTCAGCCGTCTGCATGCCGCCGGCGTTTCCTGGGCAGAAGGGTACGAATACAACAGGAACAAATCCGATGATTCCGTACGGAGCATAATATCCGGTATTTTGGCTTGGCTGGCCTTGAGAGACTGACGTCGTATCATTTTTTCCAGGATTTAAAAGATAACATGGACACGAACCGGGACTTGGAACGATTGGTAATGGATACGGTATAACGTATATGGGGAAAGGTGGCATTTGTCCGTTAGCAGGATACGTGGGCGGCGGTTGCACTCCTGTTCCACTTGGCGGGACACCTTAAACAATACACATAGCGCTAATTCAGTACCATTAAAATATAATGTATAATACTGCACTAATGATTGATTTTAAAATCCCTTCTATGTAGTTACTGTTACTTAATGTCACACATCATAGTTAAAAGTAACACAAAACTGTTAGTTTAATTGCCTCATGTGTAGGTATATTTAATTCCTGTCTGAACAGTTGGGTAGTGTGGCTGGTCGGACTGAGCTCGGTAGACAGGTTGTCCTAAACTGACAGTATAGTCAATCACATAAAATCATTTCTAACGAAACGTACTCGGGAGATACACAATGCTTTGTATAAGCATTAACGCTACAAAATGATATCTAACAATTGAAAATATTTAAATTAAATAAATATGAAAATTCCTAAAGTAGTGCCACATATATACATAAAATTTCATGTCTCATTTATAGTTAGTATTGCTTTTTTAAGATAAATTAAATGGCCATTTAACAAGTTACCTGGTTGACCGGGTCCTTCTTGTTGTCCTGGATACACTGGCTCAGAGGGTTGTCCTATTTGGTCTGGTTGTTCTGGCCTTCCAGGTTGTCCTGGTTTACCTGGTTGTCCTGTTTGTCCTGGCTGACCTGGTTGCCCTGGGAATCCCGGTTGTCCTAAAACAATGACAGTCCTTATATGTTAGTTACAATAATATGTCACTGAAATAATTTGTTTGATATCAATTTAAGCATTTTAAGTAAAGGCCAATACTATGTATAATCAAAAAATAAAAGAATCCGATCTTAACAAGTGTTAAAACGAGAAGTTTAAATATTGTCAATTTTATGTTTAATGTATTTAAAATATAACAACTTAACATCACGCCTATAATTCCCGAAGAAGTAGGCAGAGGAGTGTAGTACACGTTTTACCAGTTACGTTAAAGTCCCATGGAATAGGTGGTGAGCCTATTGCACCGGGCACAACTCCAGATTCCGAGTCACTACTAGAAATTCTAAATTAGAAAAATCTAATGGCACCCGAACCGGGATTTGAACCCAACACTTCCTAATCCGCAGTCGCAACTTGCAACCACTCGACCAACAAGGCAGTCATATTTAAAATCTAATATAATCAATTTCTTATCCTAAAATAAAAATTTCTTCATAAAAAGTTACCTGGGTTTCCTGTTTGTCCGGGGCTACCAGATTGACCGGGCTGTTCTGGGTACCCTGGTTGTCCAGGCTGTCCTGGATTTTCAGGATATCCGGAGCTTCCAGGCTGTCCGGGTTGTCCTGGGTGTCCTGGTTGTCCTAAACAAGTAGATGATACATTAAGGAAAATAAACATAGTGAAAGTATTGTTTCCAAAATACATACTGAGATTTTTGGAAAAAAATAGTATTAGGGTAGGTATCACTTCAGGTTTATTATACACACAAGAGTCCTGCAAATTATCAAGTTACCTG
>DWEE01001706.1:0-12743 GCA_018245755.1 Parelbella macleannani
TATCTCAGTCCACTGCTGGACATAGGCCTCCCCCAATGAGCGCCATCGCGCCCTGTCCTCGGCTTGTCGCATCCAGCCTTTACATTGCTATAATCCGGTAGGCTTTGATAGATGGACTTATTAAGAAGGCAATAAGACATCCACATTAAAGATGCAAACGAATATATGCGTATGTGTACGTACATACGTATGTATGCGTTGATTGCCACATCAGACGACTTCGCTGTGATCTGCCGAAGCTCGTGAAGGACCTCGGGTAGGTCTGAAGCTAGTTACACAATCCCGAAAAAACATATGGGACTTAAACCGGTATAGTTCAACCATTAAAATTAGATTAGCCAGTCATGAAACAGGCATTTCTATAATGTAGTAAGAAAAATTTAGCTTTCATTCAAACTCAAGAGCACATCAATTATTATCGTAGATTCACAGTTGTAGGTGTATCTTTATTAGATCACTTACTGCGAGCGTATTATTAAAAGTGACACGAAGATCGCCGCCGTGATCTCTGTCTGGGTGCCAAGTCTCGCACTGTGGGTTTTATGCCGCGTTCACACCTGTTGTTTTTATTTTTTAAGTTTTTTTTATATCTGCTCTAAGTTACTGTTACTTTAGATTTTAGAGTACAATTATAATGACGAATGATGAATGTTTTACATTTATCCTTTCCTTTTGTTTGACTATTGCTGATTATATTAATCGTTAAATAAGTGAAAAGCTTCAGATTACTGAACAATTATGTTTCGGGTGTACAACGTCAAATTTAATCACAGAAAAGTTTTTACGCTTCACTCTTTTGAATATTTAGTTGAAAGGCAAATAAATATAATATACATCCGTATTGACAGGCCCTCACGTAGCTGTTATATCGTGTAGCTCTTTCTCCCCAACGGATCCGAAATGTCCTAGAAAGAGACGGAACATTGTAATAACTTAACTACAGCCCACAACTGCCGAGCGTTATTTCTACTTTACTCCCATTGTTTGTCTATTATTTTATTGAGTTGGCTGTGTACGCACCTTTATGAGCGAGGTACGACATGCGTGGGCGCATCTCCCGCCCCGTGTAATGTTACGTTCTATTATCGAGTAATTTGATTGACTGTGACCAATGTTTCTTCGTGACTCACTTGTTTGTTTGTTCATTAGTGAAAGTGAATATTGACTGAGATTATTGTAACGGTATTAAAGGTAACGTTTATTTGATTTGCAATGTAATTTTCTAGTTTTTCTAGGTGTTTTTTTCGTATCACATGATTGTACGGTTCTTATAAATAAATAATCATATATGGAATATATTATTGATATGGATTATTTTATACGCGCATCTCTTAAACGATAACAGGCGGCAAATACGCGGTTGGTTTATACGGCGACCGATCTTGAGACGTGCACTGTAATGTTTATTTATTATTATTAAATTGCAGACTTTGCCTATAATAACAGATGTTCCAATTCGATAGCATAGTCAATGTCAATGATATAAAATATGTTAATTTAGCAAAATGAAATAATTAAATGCGACATCATTGAATACTAAAATGACAATACATTAAAAAGATAAAATAATTAAAATGTTATGTTCAGTAAAATGTGTAGTTAGTCGCTACTAAGATATAATTATACTAATTAGCATCTGTTTCAGAGATACTTAATTGTAGCACATGCCCGAGGGAACGGGGCGGCACCGATATTGTTATTGTTATCCACTGTATATAAAATGACAAAATAATTATGATAAGTATTATCTGTGCTATGAATAAAGTAATGATATATAATTATTTTATACGCCCTGGCCGCCGATGAGCAGCAGCGTAGGCGGTGCGAGATGCCGTGCTCTGCGAATCCCAACTCGTGTGCCCAGCGTCAGGATTATGGGCGCAAATCCCTTCGGGGAGGCCCACAACTGGCAGTGGAAAAGGGCAGGCTGATGATGATTTGTTTTTAATTGGCTGAAAATAATTGGGTTAATTATTGTGTGTGTATAACATAACATCACGCCTGCATTTGTCCAAAGTGATAGGCTGAACCATTTACGTGAATATCAATACCTAATTCTAAAAAACTGGAATATTTAAATCATTACTATTTCGATTATCCGATCTTTCCTTTACAGTGTCATTCCATCGTCTATCAGAGGAGATAGATCTAACTTTGGCCTGCTGCTGCGAGCTGAACACGGCTCTGGGCGGCGGCTCGGCGGCGCCGCTGGTCACCGGCGTCGGCGTCGACATCCGCGCCGGCGACCTCTTCCCGGCCACCTTCCCGGACAAGGGGCCCGAGATGCCGTTACGCGGGGCCAGGATGATCACTGGGGGACCGCACTCCGCACAGGTAACTCTCACATTGCCAGTTTATATATACCCACAGGCGACTTCACACGAGTTTTATGATCTTCATTAAAAACTTTAAGTCGTTCCAGTGTTAGACATAAGTCTCTTCTCAGAGCAAGACGGGTTAAATCTTAACCAAGGTTAAACACGCACCGATTTAACTCACGTATGATTTTTCGGACCTTTTAATTTACCATCAGGTTAACTTATGGTAAAACGCGAGCGTGTTGACACACATATATGTACATGCAAAAAATATTTGTGTTCAGGTGTTGGATATATATGACAACGCGGTGGGCATGCTCCGCATCGGGCCGTTCAACTACGACCCGCTGCGCGGCGTGGACCTGTGGCTGGAGCAGGCCGACGAGTTCATCCTGCAGCACCTCAGCACCACGCCCGCCGTCGAGCCGCCACACTTCGTGCACAATGTGAGTTTACGTGGATTTAATATGAGTATCAATTGTTAGGATTTATTCTGCTATATAGCTTGATTTAAACACCATAAACATAAAAATATCTGTAATTCCTTAGGCACAATTATAGGATACACACAATCATAGGTGGGTGTAGTTCTAAGGCTATTAGGGAAGTGAATGACAATTTTGACATCTGACGTTAAGCTGTCAAATTATGTGAAAATTTGAACATCAATATTTCAGTTTTATTTTAATCTGATGATTGATTTGCAATTTGTAGATAATATTAGATTAAGTATAGATGAGGCATTTTAAAATTTGGAGGAAATCTTAACACATGTTTCAATTCCAGTGTTATCTGAATTCATTATTGCCTTTGTTCTGTAAGGTTCTATGTGAACAGTGGTTGTGGTAGACCCATTAACGTTCTTCGACTAATGTTTGACGAGGTAGATTCCTTTGAAGTTGTATAATGGTTGTTACAATCACTTAATGTCAAGTACTTAGAGAGAGAGAGATTATTTATTTTCTATTGTCCTTTACAAAGAGCGTTTTTAAGTGCTATAGGAAAATAAAAAAAGTATAATATAAATATTTCTCCATTCCAGATCCGTTTAACCCTTAAGTTTATCCAGCAACACCCGTTCCCGGCGGTGACGGTGTTCCCGGACAACAGACCGCACTACTACCGCCGCGACGACCAGACCGGCTGCTGGGTGCCCGTGCGGTTTTAGACCTTATTACATATGGAATAAACATCTAATTACCATACAACTAAATGTACACAACGGATTTCCAAGCTACATACACACATATGTCGTTAATTTAATTTAATATTACTATGAAATACAATAGTGACCTTTTTATGCTTGTCAAGGGAATAAGAAGGGATTTAGCATACATCAGCATAAAATATGCCAAGGGCTGGGAGTTTAATTTATCAAAGTGAAATTTGGTATGCATCCGATTTCCAAAACACTGGACGAAAATAAGCGCAACAAACGAGTGAATTGTAGTATTTGTAGTGAAATAGTTAACATTTTGAGTTTCCGGAACGAAAATAGTATGTGGAAAGAGCATTTTATGACAGCCGAGTCTATGGTTGGATTTGACACTTGATTATTCATATGGACACATATATTATGTGACTGTAGATGTTGGGACAAAAAAGTAAGACATATATTGTTGTACATTATCAGCATTGCATAGATTAAAAATGATAGGTTGACATGTGTTTGAAAATCTTCATGGACAAGATAAGATATATATATATATATTATCATTGATAATTCCATGAAGGCATACACACTGCCGAAGACCGAGGTAAATGGAGAGTGATCGTCCAACTCCAAGTTGCAATTCGTTGAAGTCACAACCCTCGGCATTGAGGAAATCGACACTGGGAGGAGGTGTCATTGTCATCATACTATCTCAATCCACTGCTGGATATAGACCTCTCCCAATGAATGCCTTTAATATATATCTAATGCAATGAAATTGATTGTTGTTAACATGTTCGATGCCTCCTTCATTGTTGCATTCTCTTAAATTTTATTTTATTTCTGGTAACACAAACTATCTTATATACACTTTATGTAATATTTAAAAGCAAATGTGTACTCGCTGCTTGAAACTGATGGAGACAGAATAAGTGATAAATTGAAGATTTTATTCAGTGCCACAGTGTATAGGAAATTTTTATTGTTAGAAAAATAATTATTAATTTAATTAACTCTGTGGTGGCACTGAACAGGTTAATTGAAAGGATTTCACACCATAAGCCAATGTAACAAAAATGATTTGTTAATTAGTTCAATTAAATAGAAATAACCATATTGTTTTTAGATTGCATATTATGAGAAATTTGTATAGTTTGTTTTGTCTTATGATAAGGAGATTGCTGGATTATGTAATAAATTTATCTAATACAGAATTACTAGTGGACAGTAATATGGTAAACACCATATTGATGGAAATTATAAAAAATAATAAAATATGCATGATATATCATATGAGGAATGGAAAGCGTGCTTATCAGCAAATAATAATTGTCTTTAGCTGTATATATGTCTCAGAAAAAGTTTGAACATCTTGTTTCTAACGTTTATAACATGTGTTCTTGTGAATAATCACATGAATATCTTTCTTTAGAACAAAGTTAGAAAATTGATAAAATCATTATATAGATATTTAAACAGTGCAAATGATATGAGATGTTACGAATAGTTTCATTCAATTGTTGTTCAGTGGGCGCTTAAATCTAACATAAGCTGCAGATGTGTCAAAAGACCTAATCTCTTGAAGTGTTTATCTATCATTTTGATTAATGTATCCTTATAAGAGTTATACTGATATATATATATGCAAACAAATTTTTGCTATATTTCGACAAATAACGTTTTATGTGATATATTATTAAAAAGTTAATTTTATTTGAGTAAAATTATAAGTTTAATAGAAATTTAAAATAATGATTTACTGCAAGTAATGTTTTATAGCTTATAATTGTATCATTATTGAACGCTGAAAAGTAGTTCATTTTTTTAGTTACTTCATAATTTATCTTTGCAATTATTTAATTCTGAAGTTTATATTTAATTAATTTCAAGATTATTCATTAATTATATAACGCTGGCTCACTATGTCATATAGGATAATCATGCATGTATTTAGTTATTCATGAGATAGTCGAAAGAAACCGATTGACGGACGCGAAACGAACATCGCTCCAACTCATTCAGTTCATTGGATGTTACGTGCTTTAAATTTAAACAACAGGCATCCAACAGGATCAACAGTGTTTTTAAGGAGTAGGAGCGTGAATTCCGTCTAATTACGTTTTGCCGTACAATTTACAGCTTTTATTTGTTATTTTATGAACTTGAGTTGGTACATTGAAGAACATTGTGTATAAGTTTGTAAGTGCACTTCTGCGATGTGCCATGACGTTAGAGAACAGTTGTCGAATTTGACATTAAACGTTACATTGATTGACAGCAAGTCTACCATAGTGAAATGTTATACCATAGAACATATATTTTTTTGTTAACGTGGAAAGTTTTTTTCTGCCGATTTGGCTTTACTGAAATGACATTTGTCTATTTATTGACACTGTTAGTATCACGACAGAGGCTACATGGTCAGTATAAAACGAAGATTTACGGCACAGATGGTATATATTAATGATATATATTATGATGGTACATGATTAATTTAATAACTTTTCTGGACTTAGTTGTTTGTGTACATGTTTCGACTAATCTAGTCACTCGTACCCTGCTTTGAAGCCACGCGTAGAAATAACACCAACATTGTTCGCTGAAAATGCATACCGGAGACTGTGAATAATATACGTACAGAGTTTTTTCTTTGAATGGCGTAACTATTTTTTATATTTCCCAGTGGAGTCGATTAGTTAAAATTCCATTAGCTTTTTTATTTTCCTATTAAAATATATTTAATTTTGATTTAGTTGTGGTGTCTGACGAGTTCGTAATTTAGTTAAAATTTCCTTATTATGTAAATATGAACTTCAATTATATGAATTTGTTAAGTTAATTGTAATGTATATTTTGATTTAACTGGAATATTGTTTATACTATTGTTTAGTTAGGTTTTGTTGATATTTTTAATAATAGGAACAGAGTAGATGGCTAAAGAAGTGTATTTGTCACTGACGTTGACCAATTGTCATTTTGAATGCGTAGGTGCATAATTTTTGTTAGTAGATAGTTGATCATATCGTAAAGAACAAATTTATTCGAAACTTTCACAAGAGAGTTAATTTGTAAATAATGACAGTGGTCAATTAGAAATAAAAGTTATTGTTTGTGAAATATAATGAATATATTGAAAGTTCATCTAGGTGTGTTTGTTTTATTTCAAAAATTGTTCTTTATGAAAATGGTGTTCGAGTTTGAATTGGTTAGGGTTAGGACAAGATGTTTTTAAATGAATTGGTCCATGGAACTCTTAAACAGTGCTGTGGTCCAACTATTTTTTAAGTTGGACAACTGCCGCTATTAAAGACCCATGGTCCAACTAGTTGGACAAAGCAGTTGGACCACGACCCCGAAACCATTTTTTGTACTCAAATAGGGGAAACAGTATAGTTATTGGCCATCTAAGCGACCACACAATAAACAAAAACAAAATATAAGAAATGTATAATTTATAAATAAATAAAAGTCACGACATAAGTTTCTGTATTAACGTATTTATTACACAAGACGTCTTACATGAACTTTTAAACTTCGTAAAAATTTAAAACATAAAATTATGGTAACTGACCATACAATTGCAGTTATTGGCCTTAAGTTCACGTAGTTATTAGCCACATTGAAAAATAAAATATACCTAAATTGAAACTTTAACAAAGAACAATATTATATGTATATTATTAATAACTAAAACATGTTTCCAATATGATTTTCATATTCAAAAGATTCAGAATCATCACTAGTGTGATCATTCAACAAAAAACAGTTATGAAACATCATCTGACTTCCTAGGAAACCCTTTACGAGCCATTCTAATCAACTACTCAGCGATAGTAGTTTCTTTCTCATTTGTGAGATACGGTGTTGCGCCAAATTGAGATTTTGAAGCAGTAGTTTGAGATTTTGAAGCAGTATTTTTGAGCTTAAACTGTAAAGTTCCTCTTGGTATATTATATTTTCTGGCTACTGCTCTCAAAAACATTTCTCGTCTATTTATTTTTTCCAAGGCCTTATCAAGGGCCTCTTTTGTGTAACCAGGTACGTTAGGCTTTAAATGTTACCAATATAATGTTTTAAAATGTAACTATAAATTATCTTACAAAATTAGCACCAAATTTAAATGACATGCAATAGGTACTTCCTAAACATAAAAATAAGCATTATACATGGATTAGAGTTGTCTCGAAAGATTCGAATCCAGTGCAAGGAATAATTTTAAAATGTCATCACAAACAGAGCTACGAACTGTCACTTAGATTTTGTTATTGACATTTGTATTGAAACATTGTGTTCAAGTGAGTGCTGTCTTCCTTGTATTTTGCAAATCATACAAAAGCAATATTTGAGCGTTATAGATATACAAAATGGATAAACCTACGGTCACTGAGCAGCCGCCGCCGTATTCTGCGACATTTTCACCAGGTAAGTTGAAATATAAAATAGGTAATGACACCAATGTATATACTTTCTAATAATGAATCACAATAGTATTTACAGATAAGAACTTATGATTGTGCTACGCAATGTTATGTTACAATCGCATTCTTACATATATGACTTTACATGATGTATGAAATTCAAAACCTAAGTAAAAGTGTTGTGCACGAATTATTCTGGGCTTATCCAAGGTGATTAGTTAATGAGGTAATTAGTTTTGTCCTGTACACGACTGACGGTATCGATCTTCCATTCTATAGGTAATACTAATTATAGTGAAAAATATCATATTTTCCTTGATTATTACTTATGTTTGTAATTTTAATTCATAGTTATTGACTTGAGAATCATAAGTATAACTTTATTTTGTATAAAAAGTTAGAATATTTCATCACATTGCTGTAGTTCCATTTGTACTTATTTGACACAAAAGTTTTTACACATTTAAGGAATGTATTAATTTCACTAATTTACATATGGTAAAGCATAATAATTTATGTAATACTTGCTTTTCATCACTGTTTTTAATATTCTGTGATATGGAAGTGGTATAGATCCTCTACAAAGTTTGATACACATTGATGATTAATGATATGATAATGTGAATATCAACAGTCTTTATATTATGTGGCACTTGGCATATAGATATACTGTTGACATACCCCCTAGAATATCCTTTATTATGGGCAGTGGCACAATATTGTTATTTAACAAATGGCAACACTTATTGCTTAGCTGGCAACATTTGTCTAGATGAAAGCACAATTTTTTACAGTTTGGTGTACATTACTAATTTTTTCGAAACTTCTTGCTTTGTATATACCCTCTGATATGCCTTGAACACCAAATTCCTAAAAGCTGCACTCCCTATAAATAATTTCAATAATTAACATTTCTATTCCAATGTATCTATTTTTTAATACCCATATTATTTCTTGATCTTTGTTTATTATATCTGTATTACATATCCTTACAAACGTCTTCATGTAGTTTGCATCTTAGTCTGCCTAAACAACACATGCACATACAATAATATGTAATGCATACATGCCACTAACAACATAATATGTTTCACCCCAAAGTGTAGAATCATCCCCTGATATTCCTATATGGACTCGGTCATTGTTACTTGCAAAACTTATATAAACATACTTTATATGTTGCAACATTTTAACATAACTAACCAGACTGTTAACTTGGATATCTACAGTATAACAATTATCTCAATTAGCTATCAATGACCTTGTCTTGATGTTAACGATTTTAAGAACTCTGTAGAAAAGGTTTAGGAATTTCGTTAATATTGTAGTAGGTGAAAACCCGTAGTTTTTTTGCTACCTATATAGGAAATAGTATCCTAATTATGTATGTATATATGTACTCATTTGTGTCATACTATTGTAACTTCCTTTCTGTGTCAATTATACTTTCCATTGTAACAATGCAGTATTAACCGGTAGAGATGTATGACGCTATTATGACACTTATAAAAGTTATTTTATTTACAATTAATATATTTAAAGACACTCATAAACTAGTTGTATAGATTTATAGGTTATTTGATACAGAATTAAAACAGTGTTCTAAGCACCATATTGAATTTTACCTTTTTTTGGCTGCATTTGTTCAAATAGTAGATCACAGTCAAATAACTTGTTTAGACAGTCAAAATTTCATATTATGTTTCCATTTCATAAATCATATAGCATATAGGTTCTTCTCACAATATTATTCCGACAATAATATAATGATTAGTAATTAGTTCAATTAGAGATAATTGTTCATTGAGGATATTATTTTACTTTCTATAATGATGGACTGTGTAAGCTATAATAGCCTGTAAACATTGTTTAATTAGTAATTTTGATTTCATATCTCTGGGCTCTAATATTCTAATCCTGTTGCACTCCTTAAAATTTTGTTTTCGATCCTGTTAAAATCAAATATCATTGTGATAACACTGTATGGGAAACATCATGAGAAAATATACACATATTTATTTGTTAAACTAATACTTTATATCCTTAGAGTTCTTCAAAACATTTTAGTAAAGTCTATTAATTCACACTTGGTAGAGTATGACTTAAGTCTTTTCATTTCAAGAAAAGAGCTGTGACTAACAGCAGAAAGATAAAAATTATTATTGACAATGATAACAGTAAGTGTGATTGACAGTGGTTAAAGTTTGCTTAAAATGTGAATGTGTAAAATAAGATTTAAAAAAGGTAACATCACAACTTTAATCCCTGAAGGGATATACAGAGAAGTGTAGTATGCTTGTGTTTCACCAGTTACTTTTTACATACTATGATATACATTGTGAGTCTATTGCTATACATGGGGCACAGATCCACACTCAAGGTCACTACTAGAAATTTCTACCAGAAAATCTAAGCAGAAAAACCAACAATATACTACTACCTGGGATTCAAAGTATAAAGTTTGATTCTGGATTTTTGAGTCTGCGTTTTCATTTTACTATTTTTTACAAACTGGGTAATGTTTGAAAACTAAACAATTATTATCTATTAGCGGGCAATTTATCAGCAAAGCCACTTCTACAACAAGTATGTATATTTAGGTTTCTCTTGTGAAGTTTATTACCGACATTTTTTATCTTGTTTCGCCTATTTACCTCATTATTGTTATTACTCATTCAGGAAGTTCTTTCTCTTTCACACAAATACAATTTTTCTTGATTGGTTTTTTCAAACATTACAAAAGGAAAAGGATTTACTTGTCAATCAAAATATTTAATACGGTCTGTCAATAGCATGAATTGAAAAGTATATTTTGTTACGTTATTTATGATAACATTAGATTGTTCATATGAAATCTATAAACACATTAGAATAAACAAACACTTGTCTATCATACCAATATAGTTGATATATTATGAGTGTTTCAAATATGCAAATGACAAAATACAAATTGGACTATCTGATGTACTTCATTACATTACTATTAATAATTTATTTGCTACAAATGTGCACAGTGATGTACTAGGTAATGATAGGAATGTGTGGATTATATGAATCATTATTGGCATCAATATCTTTATGTACTTGGTCTAGATTGCTGCGAAATTGATATCTGCTGACATATAGTGAATGATATATAGTGTCTGAATAGAGTATAATAGTATTTGTTGGTGCATTGTGTTGGTACAATTGTATTGAATACAGTAAAAAAATCCTTCAATAGCTTTCAAGTTACGGTGCATTACCCCTATTGTGTTTGTAGATTGCATGATGGATGGATGTTGGATAATTTGAACATAGTTGCGTTATTGTTATTAATTTCTATAAATTTCCAATTTCAGGGCCGCAACCGTCGTTTCTGCCTCCACAGCAGCCACAGCCTGGTGTTCACTCGGGACCATACCCCCCACCACCACCTGGATACACTCCATATGGAACCACACCAACTGCACCATATATGCCCAATTATGGTGCTACCAACATTATAATACCACCACCTATTATAGCTGTTGGGGCTTGCCCAGCTTGTCGTGTTGGCATCCTCGAGGATGATTTCACGTGTCTTGGAATCTTATGCGCCATCCTTTTCTTTCCACTTGGTATACTCTGCTGTCTCGCTCTCAAGAACCGAAGATGCTCGAACTGTGGTGCTATGTTTGGCTAAACATTCCAAAATGTAATCAGAGAGAGCCTTATATGAAACATTATTTTCATACTAAAAAAATTAAAATATATCAGTTGTTATTGTATCTGATTTAAAATAAGAACATGTTAATCCGATGCCATTTTTATTGATTAAATAGTTATAATATGCATGTGTAATTTAGGTATTTCGTAGAAATGTAAGAAATCTACATAACTACTGGAACCAGTTTTGATTATATTCCAAAATTATACTTTGCTAAATCCATGCATCTTAATGGAAAATGGAATTAACCATTTTTAATTCATAATATAAACATTTTTTCAAGTTGTAGTTCACATGTGTGAGTTTCATGGAACATATGTAAATTGCACAGTACATGTATAAGTTGCAGGAAAACATTTTCAAAAAAAGTCATATTTGTATATCTTGGTAATGAACATTTTATTCAGCGCAATTATGACATAGGACTACACCATAAACATTTTAGTAATTAATATATAATGTAATTAATATTAATAATACTTAATGAAAATAAATAGTCTTAAAAGCCAAAATTATGGTATGTAAGCAGTTGTATACCACAGTTATAAATCGGATTAGCATTAAGTTATACCTACATGTAACTTAATAATATATGAAAAATATATATGCACGATACAGTATAGAAAAACGTATTTTATTATTAGCTAGGCGGCCCAATTGCACATTGTCCCAAGTGAGACTTGAAAAAATTTTATTTTGTTGTTTTACCTACTTTGAAAACCTTGTCAAAAAATACCAACCAAACCAAATAATATTTTTAACACTGAATATTGTAAATGAACATGATGTTGAACATAAGCCTTTCCTCAATAAAAACTTAAGATTAGTTAGCTAATCTTAAGTGTATTTTCGTATCTATCTTTAGCCTTAAGATACTTTTAAGCATGTAATTGAGGTAGTACACTTTATTGTGTTTTGTTTAATGAAACTGTTTGAGTAAGTATTGTGAAGAACATGTATGTACCTTTCAGAGATTTACAGGAAAATGTAATTATTGCACTGTAAGAAAATAAACAATATTAAAAGTTCTAGTGACATAGGCAACAAATAAGTACAGTTCGCAAAAAGGAGCATAATGTACTGTGAATAATTCAATTATTAATATACCGTCTTGTACAATTTTGGAATATCAGTTTACATTCCGCTTTTATATACATTTTACAAAT
>DWEE01001707.1:0-12743 GCA_018245755.1 Parelbella macleannani
GTAGTACACTCCCACGTTTCACCAGTTACGTTTAAGTCGCATGGAATAGGTGGTGAGCCTATTGCCATACACCAGGCACTGATCCAGACCTCGAGTCACTAATAGAAATTCGAAATTAGAAAATCCAATAGCACCCGACCCGGGATTTGAACCTAGGACCTCCCGATCGCTCGACCAACGAGGCAGCCAGGCAATTAATTAATCGGGAAATGAAATCCTAATTGTAAGCAAACAATTACTTCATTATCTATATTAAAGCTTAAAATTAAGTTTTTGTTTATGTACCAGGTAATCTTTGAAATTGCCAGTTGAATTTGAACAAATATTTTTGTATACTAGATAAGATCTTACAATCAAATTGGTCGTGAGTATTTATACACATGATTATATAAATACCGGCTTAACTCACGTACGTTTTTTGGAATAGCCCGACTAGTTTCGGACCTGTATGAGATCCTTCATTATGAGCTCCTGCCGTTTACAGTCGCGGCGTAGATTGTACGAGAATCATAACAAATGGTATAGGCTAAATAGAATCAGACTACAAAAATCTTCATTGTTATCAGCAGCCCGTTCCCATTCACTGCTTGACATAGGCCTCTCCAATAGCACGCCACTAAGCTCGATCGTAAAAATAAAATAATAAATAAATACACTCTGCCCGAGTCCATATCCATAGTACAGCGGGATGCAGTGAAAACCAATATATTAATACCATACGAAATAATAAATAAAAAGTTATTTATGCTAAAGTATTGTAAATTATCTATCTCCAATATCCTTTAATTTATACGTGGACGAAACCATGGAGAACGACTATATTTTTATAGTACAATAATTGATGTATACATTCAATAAACGTCAAAAAAGTATTGATGTAAAATATGTTTACTTTCCTGGATATTGTACATTTCTATCAAAAAAAATTTATGAAAGTTTAGAAAATTGAAAACGAGGGAGATTGAAAAATAAGAAATTTAGACCACCATAAGACATAACGTAAAAGGTTATAGCGCCGTCTAGTGTTGTAAGCATAAACTACATACTTCGAAACTTTTCTGTCAATTTGGGGAAGAAATTATTTATATACAGAGAACAAATTTTCGTACATTTTTGAGGGAAAAATAAAACAAATCCTTTCATACTTACAGTTTAAAAAGTATGGATTTGTTGTAGGTAATTACAAAGACGTTTAATAATTCTATTTGAATTCAAAATCTAACGCCCCCATCCAAAAAGGAATGAACACAGTAAGATCTGTTGCAAAAAATTTATGGAGCCAAGTTCTTAACGTTGTTTCCTCCAAGTCTAAGTCTAGTGGAATTATCATCTTGTCTTTGATTACCTCTCTGTCTTATTTAATTAATTTCTCTTTGTACTTTTATTAGTAGAATTACTTTAAAATTTACAACAACCCCGAAACCAATATGTGAGGTACTTATCTAATTTCCAAGGCATGCGGGATCCGTTTTAAACAACATCTGTGCTCTGTCAGGCGCTATCGCGACCAAATGCACTACCGTAGTAATAGAAAAATGTTCAAAACATGTTTAATCATTTACGGCGCCTAAACAATAAGTTAACTCAATTTTATACATAAATGATGAATATTTCTGACCGTTATTCTAATTCAATAATTGTATTATTTGCAGTAAATATATCTTTTAATATTTTTATTTCTGAAATGAAACACCTCACTGGATAGATAAAATAAGAAAAATTGCCAATTTTAAATAGGTACTTCAAGTTGCCAGTTTAATCTCATGTAGTAAATGTACCCCTGTTCTTCAACAAACCAATTTTTAATATTGCCATATATTTCTATTGAATATGTACAAATATAATTTTGAAATGTATGACAAGCGGATATAGTAAATGCATGCAATATGTTTCTTACATTATTCGTTCATAAGTTTTTTAATTTATTCCAAAAATGTTCATATTTTTTGTACCGCAATAATTTTGAGCATAGCAACTTCGCTTATATGTACTCATGCTCATTCATTACACAATAAAGTCCAATATGGCCGTCTGTTATAGAACGGAATGCTTGCGGTTATTTTGTCTAACTTCTTGTTTACTTTAGCACAATTTACTTAGCTACCTAAGAACATATAGACATTGTCTTACAAAATATAATGTGAGTCAATGTACATAAAATATTTTTTTGCGTAAGTGTACTTTATGGGACCGCTTTACTTTCCGACATCCTTAACCGATCTGTATACTTCACAGTGTTCTGTGTTTAATGTATTATTTTCTTACAGGTTTACTGAAGATGCCATTTAATTCTGTAGCAGAAACGACACAAGGAGTTAGGAAACGTAAACTGACACTGTCCTTGAAAAAAAATAATGCGAAAGTTCTAAGCAGCAACGAAAACAGGGATACTGAGGATAACGACACTGAATCAAATAATAAGGAGAACAAGCCTGTTTATAAAAGACCGCCAACGAATACGTATTTAAATACATTGAATGCCGCAAAAAAACTGAAGCCACTGACGAAACCGTTGCAATCCGCTGGTATGTATAATCCACTTTCCTCACTTAAAAGGTTATTTAGAATTGTAATTATTAAGTGGATATCTCGTCATGAATTATGTAGTAGTGTTTTATAATCCGTGGATACTATGTGGACTGCTGCATTTTTAGAAAATGTTCTAAATTCAATCTCACTATAGCTAATCGTATCTGAAGTGACAATACAGGTGTGTTAGTTATTTATGTCATACACTGGGCGGAACATATGAACGATTTTGGCAAGTTCATAAACATAAAATGTTAAACAGTTAATGCCCGAGTACTTGTTGTAGTGTTGTCTGTAATGAAAGAGAAGTTTATCAGTGTTAGTTTATAATGCATTATACAGGATTTTCTCTCATACCTTTTCCAGTTCATCGATGGCTTGCCACTACAATAACTACCTTGTTAATTATGTACCTTTGTAGTTTCTTCTATACAAATTAACAACAGTAGTGTGTCATGAAGTGTGTGCTGAATATCATCTTTATTAAGAGCTACAATAGAATATAAATGTTACATATGACCTAGATAACTAATATGAGTGTAATCTTATTCAAGGCTGGCTATGGACTTCCATGGGCTGTACTAATCACTTGACAACAGGTGAACAGCATGTCTGTTTTTTCTCTTTCTTTAATTTTTAAATTGAATGTTCATATATTTATTATTCCTGTATCTTTGTAGTGGCCTAAAATAAATGAAATTAAAATCTTACTGGACTTGTGTGCTTGGATAAGCCTGATTATTTTGCTTTGTCATAGTTTAGTACATATGGCTTATATATACCATAGTATGCTATGTACTATAACAATTACTCTCCATTTAAGCAGGAAGTTAGGAAAGTAAGAATATTTTAGTTACAAAATTAAACAGTTTCTTTTAGACCATTGTTAATACAATTGTCAAAACAGCTGAAGAAACAAATCTTAGAATGTTTAATCATAACACAAGTCATGAAATTAGTAGTTTCGAATAGGCTGTGTCTAGTAAAGGGAATAGCGCTAAATAATGCAGCTGATGTATATATATTATGAAAGTGTATACTAGTTCATTAAAATGCTCACAGAAGAACAATATCCCTTAAGCTGTGGCAGTAATTATAAAATTATGACCAATTATATAATTTTAGACTATCTTTCAATGTTATCGGTTACATAGATACATAAAATAGTAAATGATATTGAGAATGAAGTTTTGAAATGTTCAATAAATAAAATGTGAATAATAATAAAAGGTGTCATACCAAATTTAATAAATTAAGGTTGATGAATTAAAATGTCTATAATATAAAAAAGGCTGAGGAACCAAATTCTGAAGAAGATTAGCCAATCGGTATATGGTGCCGCTGTTCACAGGACTAATAGAAATATTAGGTCCATAATATGTCTACTGAATAAAGTATTATCATAATCATTTTTGTGTCATTTAAGGTACATAATGTTAATAGTTTGAACAAAAAGTTTCTTGTTGCTATGATGGAGGATACTCCAATAGTGATAACCATTCCGTTGATAAAAATCTATAGTCACTAAACCTGAAACCAATAAAAATTAATTCATACTTAAAAAACTTAAAAACATATGAGTATTCTGCAAGGGGTTATGAAGAGGAGTGTAGTACCCTCACACATTTTATCAGTTATGCTTAAGTCCCAATATGGAATAGGTGACTAATAGGTAATAGGTGTCTTAGACTCATTGCCTATTCCAAAAATCTGATGTGTGGTGCTAGCACCATACATCAGCCACAGATCCAGACTGAGCCACTACTATAAAATCTAATACTACTTGACCTGGGAATTGTACCTAGCACCTCTTGATCAAGTATTGCAACCTCTAAAACAACAAGACGGTCAATTAAAACTTAAACATGAATATATCAATATTTTAAATTAATATCATCATCATGCTTGTAGGTAACTTATAATTTCAGTTCTATTCTGCTTTTAATGTTATATCAAGACTTACTTTTAATATTAGTAATGCTTGGAAAAATATTTGAAAGGGGTTTTCAAATCCCTTTAATGTTGTATTCACATGTCTTCTAGCTATTTTCACAGAAAAAATTAACAAAAATTGAGCCTGTTTTATAATTTAAAATGATTTGTTAATTGCAATTATCAACAGATACACCCCAAGAACCAGAGTTGGTAGTATTGGAGAGGTCACCAGAGAGCGCTGCCATGTTGAATGGCCACCACCCATCTGACAACCATGGTGGACAGTATGCTGGAGGTGCACAATGGAAGAGCCCAATCGCCACTCTCTCCAATCTTGGGAACACTTGTTACTTGAACAGTGTGTTGTATACTCTACGGTGATTATTTTATCTATTATTTGTTCCCTACAATAAGATTTTTCCATTCCTTTTCGTTCACTTTTTGTACTTATTTATACTGTCTCTTTTACATGGACTTATATCAATGATGTTGTTAAGAACTTAAAGACACAAGCATTCTCAAAGTATTGAACTTTGAGAATGCTTGTGTCTTTAAGTCTGCAGATTATTGAAATTTTCCATTGAACTTATGTGCTGTGCTGCACTTTGTATGTAAGACTATATCCTATTCTCCATACTATAAATCTGTCAATTTTTTGCTTTGTAATAATCACTGAAGACTTTTTCATGTCAGTTAGACCAAGTGGAAAATCTTATAATGATATGACACTATGAACTGATGACTAATTATTGAAGTTGAAATTGAATTGAAGATTCATTGAAATTATTTTATAATACATGTACTTCATTGGTATTAACATTTACGTGTACTTTGCTAGGTATGCACCGAGATTCCTTCACAATTTGCATCATCTTGTATCAGACTTGGCAACAGTGGAACAAAAGTTAGGCAGTATCAGACTGAAGAGTTCTTCATTAGGACGGAGTGCAGCAGGACTTGCCTCCTCTGGTGCTAGGTCTTGGAGTAGCAAGGATCTTTTATCACTTGGACAATCAGATAGTAATCCCGGAAAGAGTAAAATACAGGTAATATGTTGTTTATTTCAATTATAACATTTTCCGTTTTCAACAAAAAGTAGTTAATACTTGTTAGTCATCCATATTTATCGAATTTTATTCTAAATAAACTTACTGCTTCTTTTATCTCATGTTCTAAAAACCTCTCGATCAAACTGATAACATTATCAGCATATTATATCTATAGGACACTGACTTCACTGTTGATTCTGCACAGATATATATTATTGTCTATATAATATGCAAAATTGAGATTGTATATATGAAGTACTTACATATTTATATATATTTATAACATGTTTTTGGATAATTATAATATTAACATCTCTTACAAGTGTGCGTCCCTTGTGAAACACCTTGATTCTTGGGTATGTTGGATTTATACTTGTCAATCGGCAAACAGTTTTTTTGCAGTAGGAGCTTTTATCGAGTTGATGATTCTGCAAGCAAATCCTTCATCAACCCTTCCAATATCTACTTAAGAATAGAAGTCTTAACAAATATACAAATATAATAATACAACTCGGGAGCAACATATCTGTATCATTCTTTAGGAAGCATATTACGCAATCTCCACTAATTGATTCTGTTTTTACGAAACAATTGTTTAACATTATTGGCAGCCTTTGAGACAGTTATAAGCTTCTGACAGGCTCAAGTAAGGTCTAATCGTTCTCTGACATATCTTCAGTACAGTCATATGAAATGTAGCCATATGATTCAATTATGACTCAACAGCTGGTCAACAAATAAATTAAAAGTATATAAAATTCTGATCACTTAGATAGCAACAGAGAAACTTCACGAGACTTACTTCAACCTGCGAGCAGCAGAGAGTAAATGCATCAACAGCAGTTCGTCAGACGCCAACCCGGAGCCGTTCCCCGCTGACGCTTTCTTAGCCGCACTTCGAGAAGTCAACTCCACATTTGAAGGTAATTTAAAAAAGTAAATGTCTTTATTATCTCAAAAATGCTTATTTCATGCTTATTATTAACTATTACTATGGGACATTGTTGTCCTAGAATATGCCACAGAGCAAATGTTTGTAATGTTGTGCTTCAATCTGTACTTTTTACTTTAAATAAACAGAGTACTTTGCTATAATAATATTTATTTACTATTTGAATGACTTTTGTCACCTTTTTGGTGGTTTTGGCAATAAGATTTTTTTTTTATTTTATAACTATTTCTATGTTTGATTGTTTAATTTATTAAAAACCTAATCTAGTTTACACATATATTATTTTCTCTGATTGTGAATCTGTGTAGGCAATCGACAGCAAGACGCCCATGAGCTGTTGGTATGCTTGTTAGATAACATTCGGGAGACGTGCCGGGCGCTCAGCGCGCGCGCTTCCCGCCTGCAGATACAGGAGAACGGAGATAGGTGAGAACCTTCTATACATTTAAATATATGAGATGAATAAGAGTTATATAGGCAAGGTGCTGGGCCTTTTATTAAAGATATGCTTCGGTGTTGAGTAATCTGCCTGTAAACACATATGTAATATCAAAACATACAGCTCAATACATAGTCTCATCACACATAATGTTCTCGAATAAGTATTTGGTTTTTAGACTACAATTCGCATTTTTTTATATTTATGTGATGTTGAGTTGATTTGTGTTTTATAAATATGTATACTGTCGCCGCATAGCAACGGTCTGGGGAGGCAGACGAGCATCGAGGGCGAGAGCGGCAAGCAGACGCTAGGCAGTCTGCGCAAGTCGTGGAAGAAACGTCGCGAGGTAAAGACGAGCGAGAAACGCGGCTCGCCCACAGAGGAGCGCGCGCCCTCGCCCGCCGACCCCGAGCGCGACGAGCGCGAGCGGCCCGGATGGGACTTCGTCGCCGACGACTTCGAAGGTACAATTACTTTAAAAATTGCGTGCTCACTATAGCCAAATATAATGGTACCATTTTAATTGTAAAACCTTTGTATATACATATATATGTTACAATAAAATATTTGTATTGTATATAAGAAGACACACGTGTTTTCAGCCAGTAAATTTTTGAAGATAAAACATTGAAGAACTTATTATCATAATGATAACCATTCGGAAAATTTTTGGAACTTCTCTTCGAAAATTGTCTTAAAAATGTGTATTGCAGACATTTATAATGTGTGAATCCATGTATTCCGAAAATCAAGGCTTACTCTTAAAATGATCCAGGAACTATGATAATGCGGACGATGTGCTTGGAATGTGAAACCGTGACGGAGAAAGCGCAAGCGGTATGGGAGCTATGTGTGCCTGTGGGAGAAGAAGACGCCGGGGAAGAACCATTCCGAGCAGCTTGCCTCTCTAGCGAGTACCTTCGCGACCAGAATAAGGTGTGTATTAAGAATAATCGAATAACAAACTTTACATTTGACTGAGTCGATGGTCTGGTGGTTGGTGGTTGAGTAAAAGGTCCTGGCTTTAGCATCCGTGTCAGAAACAGTTAGGTATTTTCTAATTTCCAGTAGCAGTCTTACCACTCCTCATTTTGAGAGGAGACCCATATGCAGTAAAGGTCGAAAAACGTTCATTATAAAGATGATATTTAGATATGTATAAATGATTTGCAGTATTGGTGCGAGCGCTGCCTGCGCTACAACGAGGCGAGGCGCAGTGTTGCGTACTCGCGGCTGCCGCGGCTACTGGTGCTGCAGCTGAAGCGCTTTAGCGGCGGCATGGAAAAGATCACCCGTCACGCGCCCACGCCGCTGCTTATGCCGTGCTTCTGCGAGCCGTGCGCTAGCCGGCCCCAGGACCATCCACCTGCGCACCGGTAACGCCTAACATCTATTCTTTCTTTCTATCCACTAGCATCTACCCTTGTCCCATCAATGGAGGTTTTTCAGTCAACCTACAGGTCGTTATCACCTAAGCATGTACAAAACTGCAGCTACTAGTGCCGTTAGCCTTAAAATATTTAGGGCTCATATGGAAAAAAGTTTATTAATATATCTTTATGGTAAATGTAGATGGCATAAGTTGGATCAAAATAAAGCAAATGTTTAGTTTTTTGGTTCTTTGTCTCAGTGGTAAACCAAGGTCAGATAATTTATACCAGCTCGTGCAATTAAACATAATATAGAAGTTGCAACATTAAAATTGTCAGGTACATCCTGTGGGCGGTGATAATGCACCTGGGGCAGACGCTGACGGGCGGGCACTACGTGGCGTACGTGCGCGGCGCGGAGGGTGCGGGCGGCGCGGGTGGCGCGGGCGGCGCGGCGGGCGAGGTGCGGTGCGCGCGCGAGGCGGGCGGCGAGGCGGCGGCCACCAACTCGGGCTCCAACTTCATGCGGTCGCTGTTCGGGCGCGCGCGCGCCGCGCCGGCCGGCTGCGCCGCGCGCGACTGCTGCGTGCCGCGCGCGCGCGCCGACGCCTGCTGGCTGGCCTGCGACGACGACCTCGTCAAGCCCATTTCCAACGAGGACTTCGAGGACCTGCTCTCCGCCGAGCCCAAGATCCGCTCCGCGGCCACGCCCTACCTGCTCTTCTACGTCCGGAGCGAGGTCGGCTAGCGACCGAGTTCCCGCGCTAAGTTTCTTCCATGTTCAGAGACGGCAGCTTCGGACGTGATGCGGTCGATGGTTCCGGAATTGTCCCGCAACATGCATCCCCGACCGCGGACTACAGTTGATGGTTCTCCAACGGTTCGGTCGTTTAGCTGCAGGTGTGTTGTATACGTCGAAATGTTACTGGTCCGGCTCGCGGTTGTCGAGAGCCAAGGTAGATCTTGTCTCGATTTACTATCACAGTACATAATTTGAACGGCTTGTAACTTGTAGGTGTGTTCAAAGTAATATAGGAGTTAACTGTAAAGTTGTAATATTCCAATTTTATGTATTATTTAGAAGCTTAAAAGACGAAATATAATTGACACGGTGTCGTGTCGGCCTGACGTGATATTATGAGTGTAGCGAATGTAATTAGAATAACTCTGAAGTCGATCACTAGATAATATTGTATAGTAAAATGTAATACGATGTTGCACTATTTTCACTGTTACAATCTGACAATATGAAGGTGAAGTAAAATTTTTAATATATAATTTTCTATGGATATACCTTTCATTGTACCATTTTTGAATATTATAAATGTATGTTCATATTAATCGATGTTATTTGCATGAAATATATATATAAGAAACTATATTGTGCTCATATGACAAGGATGGCCTAAAAATCTTATAGTTCGTTGGATATAATATAATAAAGAAAATGTTATCGAAATTTACTTAGCACAGTTAACTTTAACCACAACTTATATTAGCGCGTCCCATATTACTTGGCCTTACTTATCTCGAAATGACTATTTTATATAAGAAATGATAGTTCAAATATAGAACAATATATAAAAAATTAAATTAGAGATATAAACGCAGTATTACCACGAATTTGTAAAGTGCACTTTCGTTAAAAGAATCCCTATATCTTAGAGAGAATGTCATCAGTTATGAATATTTATATTTATTTACAAATTTAAATTCAAATATGTACAATTTTTTTCTTCCAGGCAGATAAAATATTTTTGAATTAAATAACAAAAGTATATGATTGCTAACACAAATTTAATAATGACATATACCATCCAATGTCATGGTAGCATTTCGATGGTCCATTTTGGTGTCTCTTCAATTTGTGGCTTTACATCGTGGCTGTCGTTTTCGAAAGACTCTTAAAAAACGTATTCTTGTTACTCGTAATTATTTTAAGGGTTAATTATTTTAATACGAGACTCGATACTAGTTAGATGAGATAAAGCACATGATTAGACGAACATCTTATTAGCACACAATATGTGTGTTAAAAGTACTTCCTGATCACTGCATTAGTAACTCTATCACGTTCCCATTTTCGAACTTTTAGAAATATTCTCAATAGGACCAATAAAATAAAATTGTCTGTAAACTTATATTAAACCAAAAGTGGGTAGATATATCATATTAATGTGTGTTTGTTTGAACTCAGGGACACATGGACACATATGTAATTACTATACATGCTATATACGCAATACTCTTATCTCATGTACAAAACGAACGTGACAAACTTAAAAGATATTAGTTAGCATTATAGATTCTAAAGTGTTACGAAATAGTGTTGTCATGGCTTATTTTTTGTTTTGACACTTATGCATTTTTGCAGTAATATTATGAATTGTTAAACGTGATAGTATGTGTAGATTGACAAGGCCAGATTCTGCAATAGCATATTTTTCACTTTTGGTTCACTCTAAGTGTATAGATAACAAAACGCACATGAAGTAGTTATTTTGTTTGAATTCACAGACAAGACTAATATGATTGTCACTTGCTCTGACACTACTCCTTTGTCTATGATATCCATAGTATCTTTAAGTATAAAGAAGATCGCGGATCCAGAACGCTTTTTCAATCAACCTGTATTTTTCTACTTGGCTACTTTCAGAACCCCTTTATGAACATTCGTCTCTAATGTAATAATATATTTAGAAACTTGCCTCAAATTAGTGTTATTTGCTAAGCTATTTTCTATATAGAGGTAATTATGTTACATATTATTATGTAAGTATATGGACAGTTTTCTACTCAATAGTTCGGTTTTAATAGAAGTTCACTGAATAATTTCCAAAGCGGTAAAATTTTGTATCGTAAATATTACATTGTTAATGTTTACTTGATATGAAACAATCAATATTTGGTGCACTTTATTATGTAAACTGATGAAATAGAATACCTACTGTTAATATTCGATGCGCTTCCGTTCCAGCTCAATAACTAAAGTATAACAAACAATCGACTTCAAATTTCCTAATTTGAGTGTGGCGGAATTGCTCCAAGTCTGTCACACTTTTGATGGAGAGCCTCGCCCAGCACTGAGATTTAAAAACCCTATAAGCACCGATGTCGCTGTTATACCGGTGATTATGACGAATTAGCATTAGAAGCGGTTTTTAGGGTGCACTTACTTTTAATAATGGAAACAATTACCCGTTTGTTTTTTTTTTTTAATCTTAATTGTGTGTGGTATTTTTTTATATATGGAAGCGACTGTAAAAATATTGAAGAATTTATTGTGATGCTTATATTTATTATTTTATTATTGATATTTTAAGAGCTCTCGAGAGCTATTCAATAATTTCGTCTTATACAAAATATTTTGCGGATTGTCGTTATAACGAAAGCCACTACGAACAGCGGCTTCCCAGGTACATTGTTTGTGTTTTTGTAACGTATATTCTTTGTATAGTGGTTATAGGGCAATAATACTTATGAATATGTGATGTTAATTATAAATTTCAGATAATGATAATTTCGAATGATTCGTTTGTGCCTAGTGTGTCATTTACACGATAATAATTAATGTTTTTATGTGTAAAAAGTGACCATCATAAATTAATTCATAGCAATAATAGGAACAAACTTTTCTATATCTATCAGTTAACAGCCATTATATGGAGTATATCAATATGTGATAAAATACACTATAGACTAAGAAAATGATGTGGATTTTGTAATTTTTTCAATGTTTTAATTTACAGTTTCTTTTAATTGAATAATTTTCTTTTCATTCCATTCAGTTTAAAAATAACAATAATCTCAAAATATTTTGATGGTGTCATTCATGCGTCCGATTTTTCTTCTGTGCTTCATTTATTTTTTTGTCAACGATTAAGTTTTAGAAGATTGTTCTTGTGTATAATTAATTAAGGCATTATGTATACTCTCTAGTGGATATGTACCTATGTGCCCAAGAATTTTGGGTTGTATAACATAAAAAAAAAATCTTATAAACACGTTAAACTTGGCTTTACAGTAACATTAAAAAAATATGAAATATTATAAATTCATAAAGACGAAAGGTTTTAAGCACGGGAGAATGAAAATTTCATAGGAAGTATACAAATTGCCAAAATGTATTCATTCAAGCAATATGTAAAATCGAATAATGAAGCTTACCTACTTACGCGAAAATAAATTGTCGTTGTATATTTTCCAATGCGAATGCTTTTGTACATGTAAATTTAATGCGGATGCCATTCCAAAGCCTTTAAAAAAGGTAAAATTCTTGTCAGTAGTTATATGATTTTATTTTAATATTCGACAGTGTTAATTTTCTATGTAAATTGATTTGAAAAATAAAATAATTTCAGTAAGGCCTCGTTTTTTCTTTTGTTTTTTTTTATTTTATTTCTAGTTCATGCTGTGTAGGTCCGTCCATCCTTTTTTCTGGGAAGTATGAAAAAAATACGAAAAAT
>DWEE01001708.1:0-12740 GCA_018245755.1 Parelbella macleannani
CTTTTATAAAGAGGTGCGCCCATGGATTTGAACCCAGGACCCCCGAAGTGAGAGGCTGAATTCTTAACCACTAGGCTACCACTGCTATATATAGGTACATATATAATTACGTAAAGTTGTAGGCAGTCTACACAAAACTAGAAGAGTGAGAGGACTTCACTTCAGAAAACTATTTTATTGTTATTTAAAATTTATCCATATTTTTATTCCCGTATACAATTATAATTTCAGACTTGCTTGTTTTCCAACTTTATATTAAAGTATTATTCACACTAAGAACTAAAAATATAAGTACGTAATCTTTGATAACTTCGGCCTACTATTTAATGATACAGATTCATTGTTTATCGGGGATTTAATTGTCATTTGAAACTATTTATTTATCTATCTAATAGACTATCGTATGCTATCTGCCTAAAGGTGTGTGCGAAAAACCGTTCAATTTTCCCCAGCTACTTTGGAATTTAAATTCAATGTTTTTGTTGTATATGTAAGCAACAATGTTCATGAATACAGTCGAATGTAGTAGGTACACACACGGATCCTTTACAAAATCTGTTTATTTAATGTTCAATTGTTCTAAATATTTGTATAGAAATGTTTTGGACTTTGTATTATCAGAGTTTTCGTCTTGTTTATATTGTCGGGTGAGTTAAAATTTGTCTTGTGTTCAGTCGTGTGTATGTATGTACCTACCTACATAGGTGTGTATGATAGCTAATTGTGACATAAGTACCCTTACTTTTTATGTCGATTGTACAAAAAATAATGAATAGTTTAAGTATGTTGACAATCTATAAAGAAATATGCAAAGAAACGCGCAATCTGAATCGAAATCAATTGTGTCATTGAGCTACAGACACGTGTCGAAGTTAGAAGAAAGCCCCCCTGCGGTATACGCGCGGGTGAAAGGGGGTAAATTCACAAGTACACGAGTACTGTCCGTTATAGCCAGTCAAACTCAAACTGCTCCATGAATAGTTGTCTTTATTTGTTATAGCTCGTTATAATAAATATAGATGACGTATCAATCTTAAGATGAGGTTTTTACCAAATGTAATTTGTAAAGGCATGTTTCCTTTCATATTTAGCGTAAAAGAATTCACATCATATATACGTCACAGTCTTCTAACATTTTTCACAAATTGACCTTGTTTTACAGTTGCGTACAAATATGTTTGATGTTACAACGTTGTGAGAAAAAGAGCAAAGAATTACATCCCCAGCGACATAATTTTAAGGGAATGTGACAAATGTATAGTTGGAGAAATGTTGCCAGTTGTTTCACGTTTTCTACAATACCCGTTTATAAAAGTAAAAAGGAAATACGCCGTGAAATTATTACATTACAAAATAAAAAGCAGATTTTAAATACATATATGTAGGTATAAACAGTAAATATACTTTCGTGTGAATCGTTTTACTGTCAAACTTTGGCTGATTATAAACCATTTAAGACTAACAAAAAAAACTCTCGAGTTCAGTGTTAGCGATAATATTTGTGTAACAGAATTTTATTACCTACTTTTTGACTACACATTTGAGTGTTTAACATTAGAATTTATGTTGGAAACCTTCGATATAGCAACACTGAGTAACAGATCTAAAGACAGTTGCGTCCCCGAGGGCCATTTATTGTTCAAAGCAAGTAAAAAGAAACGGAGCAAATGTTGAGAGACAACCTTAAAAGATTGCTGGAAACTATTTCGAACGTGGAATTTCACACGTAACCACATTGATATATGATCGAATTTTGTGTAGCACACAAACTGATACTTATAACGTTTGTTTAGTGTCATGCTATTAAGGTTTCAGCAGCTAGCAGTAAATTTAGTGCGGCGTTTGAATACGCCGTATATAATTAAATCACTATGTCATTATTTCGGGCTCTCCCATTTGGAGAATGTTTACTGAGTATTTGATATAAGTGTACGTTATTTGGGTTCTCTGTGTTCTAATGATATAGTTTGTTTGTGTTGTCGTGTGTTAAGTATTTACGTGTTACGTATTAAATAAGTATATATGTGTTTATATGACTCTTAAGTTTCAAAACCGGTAAGAAATTAATTTCGAAAGTCTCAGAGCTTTAGTTATTAAAAGTAAAGCAAACATTTTCTTGGCGTGTTTCCAAAAGTATTTTTTTGTTATTTGTATACATATATCCATGTTTATAGGAAAGGATTAGGGGCGATATAAAACTTGATACATTTGTCATCGACTTGGGAACTTCTATACGAAAATAACTAGGCTATAAGGATAAAAGTTAATTGTATAGAGAGATCACTAGGATTATGTTGCTGCTATGTAAGTAGTTTTTATATTTTGATTAAAGTTATTGTTAAGAATATACATATAGAAATGTACTTAATGCTATTATGAGTAGATACGCAAAGCGGTTTAAATTTTAAAATAAAAGTTGGCGTTGATCTGCGAGGACCGTGCATTAAATAAATTGTACGGAGCGAATTTAATAGGGTCATATTTGTAACAGAAGAATATAGAATCACATTATACGTGAACACAGGACAAGTGTGCTGCGTTAGGGACATGTGAACTCTGCGGCTGCGGCGTGCGTTAATTGCGGCTAACGCAACCACTGCCTCCTTAGTGTTAAACAAAGACCCATTAGATTCATACTCATTTCATATACTGCTAAAAGTCGATTAATACATTTTATTATACTTGGATAACAATTTAAAGGGTTTGTATTGCTAAAGACTGTCAGGAAAATCCCCTCGCGTAATACGGAATGAACGAACAATGCGGCGTGCGGCTTGCGGCTTGCGGCTTGAGTTAATAAGATTAAACAATTTATTTTTGTTTGCATGTGCTATGGGCCATAACACTACCTACATATATTACATTTTTGGTAGAACTAGTTTATGTATTTTATGGGTTCTAGTGTTCATATCCTAGACGTACTGGTGTCCTGGTAAGTAAGGAGCCTTCTGGTTACGTATTGCCACACGGGAGTATGAGTTTCAATGTTACTTACGCTTATTTATAAGCCGCTGTGCAGCCGCGTCACTAAGCAGTAATGTACACAAATTAGCATCGACAACGTAACAAGGTTAGGCAAAGATTACATCGACATCGCGACATAAACGTCTCACAATCGATAACAATACATACCTATTAACACAGCTGCAAGCAACACCATTTTGAAGTGCTTATTTCCATTATAACATTGTACTAACTACACTGAAATGTTCAACAAAAGTTCGCGTTTTGCTTCGCGAAGTCCACAACTTTCAACTTAACAAAGTACACAAACTCCCCAATTGGCATTACGCGAAAACAACATTTATTACAAGCGAGCACAGATTGAATTAGCCCGCGGTAGAATTCCGCTTACAACTTTGTGCAAATAGAGCGAGTTCAAGTTATCTGAAAAGTTATTTAACAAAGTTTCATAGCTTTCTTGGGTGTTACGCGAGTTTGTACTTTCCGTGTTTGGTTATTGGGTAAGTTATTGTTTGACGAATGACATCCACGTAGGACCTTTGTCATCCCGCGCGCGTCTACGTTATCCCATCGAGAGCCGTGACTGTAGAAAGATTTTCCTTCTCTACAATGGACTGAGACCGGGACCGGTTACTAAAATGACTTTGTAATGGCGTCCTCAATAAAACGATCTGCAATATTGTAGGCTTTTACCTTGTTTATGACTCTCACGAACTCTTTTCTCGAAATATTTATTGGTCTTTGTCATATCGAGAATATTAGGTTGAAATTGTTATTATATCATGTTAAGTTATTTTAGATCAATGTTATATAAGTATTACGAATAAATTAGTGTACAAGATACTTAATACTTTCGAGTTAAGTTCGTAATCTACATTCTATTGTGTTAATACTCGTAATGAGTCTACTTTGTTGTACTAAAAAAATAACAATGAGCGACGATTTAAAACATGAAAACGATTTGCATAATTTCGCGAGCAAAGTGACGATAATGATTAAGAAAGCGAGTCAGTTACATAAGAATTGATATTGATCGTCTAGATACGTTGAAACAAGGTTATAAGGGTCTGAGATGATATAATTTTAAAATGCCTTTATATAAGAGTCTATGATTTTCTTTAACAATTTCAAATAAATGATTGAAATTCCAAGTTTTCATTCCCTGTACGTACTCGTATGTGCAGTTATCTTCTTATTAAAAGTTATACGAAGTCCATTTTTTTTGTTTTTGTGTTTTAGTTCCCTTTTTAAACTGTAAATATAATAAGAAAATATGTTATGTTGTGTTACTAATACTTGAATGTAATTATTAAATATTAAAATATGGTAATTCAGTTATTTTCAGGCTTTAGATAGCGTATCGCTTTGTTTGTGTCATAAAATTCACATCGGGAGCGATATTCGAAACGCTCGCATACGTAACTTGAGTTTATAACACTTCAAAATACTTTTGACTGAAACTTTTTATAAACACAACTTTCAAACTGAAAAGTTAACTAGTCGAAGTAACTTTAAGTTACTCACCTGTCACTTATAACAGTATCGGGGCCATAGGCAAGGTCAGAAGTAATCTTAGCGTCCTTCTCACTAACGCAGAAGTAAACACAAATTAAGAGAGCATCATCCGGGAAACGTCACCCGCGGAACACTTCAAAACAATACGTGAAATCGTCACAAACACACTTTTTACACTGTTCTCGACGTGTTTTGATCACTTTCACACTATCTCCGAGTCAAAATAGCGTATATCGACTCTCGGCATAACCTCAAAACATCTTACTGACACTCCGCGGCCCACAGGAATTAATAAAAAGTTTCTTTATAAAACAAGTGGGTTGTGAGCATGTTCCAAAATGGCGGAACTTTGCGTTAACTTCGGAACGTAGAGCGACGTGAAGTTGTAGGGTGCGCGGCTCGCGCCGTCAGTGGCACGGTTGCGCAGTTCCAAGTAACTTTGGTCATAACTCTCTTTCACAAAAAAACTTGCCAACAGTTAGTTTTTCGCACAAAACTTTTTTGAACGTACAGAAAAGTGATTCGAGTATGTTGTTAATTCATAAAAGTAGTTTTTGAGAGATTTAAATAGGAGTTGTGAAGTGGGATCGTCGACTAGAGTACGTTTACCGGTCCGCGAGTCGCGTAGTCGACGGGGGTTCGGTCGGGAAAATCAATAACTTACGGCCGACTCTCTCCGGCGCTCTCCGCGTTTAATCATACACTTTGTGAGCAAAACATTAAAACTTGTCCGTTTGTTTGGCGGAGGGGGACGATCGGCGGCGCGGCGCGGCGCGGGGCGAGCGGCGGGCCGGCGAGCGGACGCGGTAGCGGGCGCGCCGCTCGCGACTCACTGTCAGTTTCCGCGAGTTTACTTGGGACAAAGTTTTGAGCGGTGTTCTTACAAAGGAACACGATTTTGTACTGCAACGTGAGAAAGATTGGCGGAGAGCGCGCCCCCCGCCAGCCGTGCCCAACTTTGCTGCATTGTTATCGGTGGCCGCAAGTTCAAATTAAAAGTTTGTTTAATAACTTGTAGGGCTCTTTATTGCTTTTGCGTTCCAGTTTTAGATTACTTTGAAAAAGTTTTCACTGAGAGAAACGTTTTACTTTCAAGTTTTAATAAATCTTCGTATAGTTTTGTTTCTTAATTAAGTGCCTGTTACAAAATTTTACAATGTTTAGAAGATTGCTAACATTAACATACTTCTAATTGCTAACTTCTAATAACATGGAATTAATGAAGAATAGTGGTCTTTAATAATGTTCTAATGTTTATGACTATTAGTGATGTGCTAAGTGAAATATAAAACTTGTTACGATATTATTTGTTTTATTAAAATAATTTGCTGACTCAATTTTAAATAGGAATAGATCGCCTGTATACTGTGTTAATTAGTTACTTACCGACATACATAGTATGCTAATTACATAATTACGTTACCCAAGGCATTAAATGATGCATTCGTAAAGAGACGGTTTGTCCGAACGAAATATCGACAAATCGATTTAATTCTGTAAGTAGTGTAAACAAGTTTTCTCTGTAAATGTTTCTCGTTTTCTCTCATCCCCCCATTCGCCCCTTTGACCAAGAAATAATTTTGCAATTCGTTGGCATACAGATCGTATTCGTAATAAGCAGGGCCCCTCTGAAGCTTTATCTCTACATTTTTTTAAATTTGATTTGACGGAACAAGAAGGGTATAATGTATTTTTACACTTGTAACATAGTATCTTGTAATAATAACCTATATCTACGTAACAATAATGAAAGTCATGAATGAATTCTATAAAGACATGCGGCCAATAAAACCAACCTATCCATTCTATAGGGCATATAAATGTTTACAAATCGACTAAGCGAATGCAAACTTATAGATCTTCATAAATTGGCTTGTTATAAAATCGGTTCAGTGCGCGCACTAGTTGTACGACTGGTTGGGACGTTAATCGCTCGACTAGTCCAGTGTAGTCAAAGTCAGAGAAGCCAGACTCCTACCTCCACCCGGGGGTTGAGTATTAACAAGTACTTTGAGAGATAAATAAAGTTAGCTTATAAGAGACTGTTGACGTTTGTACGGATTTTTGCGAAATTAGATGGGAATTATTATTCGGTCGCCTATTACCGACGGATTTACCTATTTATAAATTGCTTTTTGCTCTTCTATTCATGCAGCACTTACGATATTTTTATAGAGGACTAAATTATAACATTTTCGTTTGGCTTTCTTTTCATACTATTTCTCTCTGAAACATTTCGTTGGTTTAATTAACTGACGTCAAATTTTGATTATAAATTTTAATAAACAAATTTTCCATGTGATAGAATCAAACGTTCCTCAAGGTAAGTGAACCCAAAGCCATTTTCTCAAGGCTGCGTTATTAACCGTGTTTCGATCGTAATACATACACATTAAGGAATATATCGTTGAGCAGAAGACGTTTGGTATGACAACTATTTCTGATCGACCTGACAAAGAACCTATGTTATGGAGTATGTATACTATATAATCATAATAAATTTATATAAATCGCAGTAACTATTAGGTTCTAATAAGGCGTCTGCGACGCATACAAATTATAATAATGACTAACATAGTGTACAGCGTCTAAACTAACACCGTCTTCCTTTTGATACACTTATCGCCTTGCAATAAAGATCACTTTTGCTTAATCTGTATTAGAATTGTGTTGAAATGAATTGCATGTGTACATGAATATGATAACCATAAATCATAAAAGATGTCCTCGATTTATGTTTTGACTATCGACTTATTGGTTTGAATCTATTTTTCATGTTTAAACGCTTAAACGAAATTGCGCTGTATTGTATTGCCATAAGGTCCAATTGAGAATGATAAAGTGTTGTAATTTCCATCTGTAGCGTCTATTCGTAAACTGCTACGGCAGATGGAATGGGAACGGAATGGATTTATTTGTACTTTTTCATTCTTATTTATACAGATATGAATATTTCATCCATATTCATAAGCGAATTTTGGTAGGTTTTAGTGGCATATGTACTAAGGTTGGAGACGTTACAGACCTTTACGAACATTGGTAAGACGATGGAACTTAACTGACTGATGTCATGTCACCAGCTTGTACCTCGCTAAAGTGTGCTGCAATTAAAAGCCCCTGACTTGTTTCCCCGAAGTACGTGGTGGTACATTTCAATTTGAGAGTGTGCAATTAATTTTAAACTTACTCACTTGTGGAGTAAAGTGTAATATCGCTCGTCCTGGCTTACATCGATTCATGCAACTATGTACATTCAAAAGTTTCGAGTCATGTAATAGTTAATTACAACATACTTTCGGTACGTAAAAGCGAAATTAGAAATACGTGATTGCAAGTGCATGGTATTATTTGATTCGTAAAATTTCACACAAACATTTGCTTACATATTTCGTCGTACATGAATATACATCTGTACGTGTGAATCACGGCAGGCCTGCGAGGATAGAGACATTTGGCACTCCATGCTCTCTGCATACCCCGTAAGGGACTTGGCACGAAGATATTTATGTATGTACATATATAACATATTGCGTCGCTTTTAAGTTAAGGGTATAAATTAATGATTTAATTAAAGTGGGCCTTAGTTTTCAGAGAAAATTGAGTTAAGCATACGTAAAATGAATTTCATTGATATTTAAACAGAGTTTACGTGCGTTAATGTGAATTTGTGGACCTTAATAATAGTGTTATAGCCAACTAATCGAATAAAAGGATGGAACGGACGGATGGAGATTATCCAAATTTAATTTGTAATTAATGGTCAATAATCAAATGCAAACATGTAAACAAATATTAACAAATTATAGGTTTTGTGTAGGATTTTGTGAGATTTTAGGTTAACGTTGTTATACTACGTGCAAATGAACGTGCCCCATGCATACTTCCTATTTATCCCCATTTACTGTGACTTGTATTTAGCACTCTCATTTAAAAATTTAAAAACATGACTACACATGGTATGTTCCAAACGATTTCTGAATTATAGATATTACAAATATTTATTAATAATAATTTATGGAAGAAGCACGGCAGTTTTATAAGGATAAATATATTTGGCATTTCCTGGTCTCTGCCTACCCCTGGGACCTGGCGCGATAATATAATAATAATTTTAATACATTTCACTCAAGACCGTTTTAATTGTGGCCTGAGAGTGGGAAATTTGTGTCTTTATGCAGTTTTATGTTGAATTTTTACATTATTCGGCAGCCCATTTCGCTTGGGGTAAAAATCACCCAAGAAAAGTACATACATACTGCAGCCAATTTATGAAAATATTTGGAATGTGGGGCTGCGATTAATCGCATTGATCAAACATTGTGTCAAGTCAAAACTTTAATCAAAGTGTTTGCGGCAACTAATATTAAAAGTACCTGGATTTCGTGCAAAAGGGACGTGGTTCACCCTGATTTTAAATGGGCATTGGTAGATTGGGATTCACAATTGTTACTTCAAGAAAAATAATCTTGTTTCAATGTCATCAAACTTAATATACCTCATTAATATCAGATGAAGAAACATTTTAACGAGATTACGGTTACCGAAAAATCTTTACGAAAGATAATTTACAAAGCCCCGCGCGTTTTGAAGAAAATTATTATAAGATCCTTCCCCTGAAATTGAATTACACAAATATAGTAGGTATCACGAGGACGTCTGAAAATTCCGTGAGTTATATCATCCTTTTTGTCGCGGATACGACTTACAAAAGAAAGTTGGACACGTCATCTGGGGGAAAGTTTTGGTTGCATATACACTGTATTACTATACCTATAGTTTAAGTTGTTAGCTGAAAAGAGGATCAACGCTTTGTAAGTCCGGCCACAATACAAGAATATTTAAAGATATGATTCGTTTATATTTAACAGAAACGTTTAGCTGCGAACATAACGAAAACTATAGAATAAAAAAGAGGAGAATTTTGATATATTCGGCTTTCTGTTAAAGTCATAGCTATGAAGTTAAAAGTAAATTTTTGTTAGTGTAATGATTATTCACTAATATAACACTGGATTGTACCTATACGTCTATTTGTTATAAATCTTCAAAGCATAGCACAATCTCGTTAAACGAGTATTTTAAAACGCGAATCCTTTGCAAACACATCACAAAACGTTTTGTTCTTTGTTCGCAACATTCAATTCTGTCAGCGTTTGTCGAGCTGTTCTTTCTCTTTTATTTGTAAACCAGATACTGAAAGTAGTTGAATACTTTTAACCTAATTTTCTAACGGCATTTTACCTTTGTTTTATCCCTGATATGTAGGTATGTTAGTGTGTTATAAAGTAATTGTAGATTAAGAATTTTAGAATTTAGAATGTATTTCGGGGTATAATTCTTAATGTAGATTAACCATTTTGTCCGGATCGATTAAAGTATTGCTAATACAATTTGGTATAGTGTAATAAGTAGTTGACCCCCTTATATGAAGTAAGTACTGCTCTGCTTTCGGACACGTGGGTTGTAGTCAGAAAAGAAAAATACAGCAATGAGGCTGCCATGTTTTATTAAGATTATATATAAATATAAAAATTTGATAAATGAATAGAGCGTATTTTGCTAATTTTCCAAACTCTAACTAACATCGTTCGTGATAAAATTTACAGACCATTCAAATAATATTTCGTTTGTAACTTTTCGATAAAATCACCACTTCCTCTTTGCGACTTCTAAATAATAAATTTTAACGAATGAATTTTTAATTAACTTACACGCTTTCGCTCTCTCCCCGAATTCATTTCCTGACAACTGACAATCTTCAACCCTTTCACTGACCGTATTAAATTATTTCGCTTTTATATATATTCTTAAAAATGTTAATTAATTATCCATCGCCCGAACAGGGGTTGGGTTATCTACTGTTAATCGATTAACACCCTTAAAACCCGCGGATAGGATTTAAATTACAACGCGATAGTAGAAAGTTGGGGCGTTCCAAGAGTGGGTTTTGCATATGTCGACATAAATGCACAAACACAAATAGTAAACGATTTTTGTTTTTTATATCGATTTACAGCTGAACTCAATACGTTGCAAAGAGCAGCAAAATCTTCTGCCGAAAACATTCTATACCTAATACAGCTCTCTATCGCGAACATTTTTTACCTTTATCATCACCATCTGCCTACCCCCGTCCACTGCCGAATATAGGTCTCTCTAAAGGCTCGATCTTCAGCTCTTCCAATGCAACCACTGCCAGCCACTTTGCGTATATCGTCACTCTTACTTTACTCGTTTTATCATACAAAGTATTTTTATATCTGTACAATACACAACAAAGTTTCCCAAATTGCCCCATTTTCCAAAGAAGGTTGTGGATTATGACGCGATTTTCTAAATTACGTCTGGCGAAGTTCGGGCGAACTTCTACAGAACTTTTCAAAAAATATTTTAATGAGGCTCGGAATTATTTTTAGTACCTACTTTATGTATAAATGTTAGGCTGCTTTTATAGGCCTAATGATAAACTAAACACTACTGAAATTAGAATTGAAAAGGCACTGTGTTAAATGAGTACTTTGCTTGGTTTGATATATTATTTTTAGAAATACAGATGGTATAGATATAAAATCCTGACATCACTTTAATGACAAGAGACAGGAAATCATTTAAAACCAATCCTTATTGTTATAATCATAATATCATATCATAATCATGGTCAAATAGTTGTTCGTCCAACAATGGAGGGTAGGTCCAGTTATAACGTAAATTTATTCATTCAAAAATAACGTAATTAGTTTTGTACAAAATATTAGCAATTACAAAATGATTACGCTACATATGAAACAATGAAAAGTAATAGAGTTTCCAATTACACTTCCAAGTCCTATGAGCTCCGTTTGATTCAATTTTCTTTAAAATCTGCGTCATTACCTTAATATTTTAACGTATCATTAAATGAGTGAGCATTTTCAGCGTAATAACATATCGTGATTGTTTCTAAAACAGGTCAACAGCAGGTAATAATGACCACTCCCAATAATAACAAAATATGTACGTACCTAAGCATTCCTAATGTTTCCAGCAATTTGACTTATTGTTATTGATAACATATAAATCTAAGCGTTCCTAATCTTTTGAGTAAATTCGAATTTTTCGAAAACCAGTTTGATTATTAACTTTACTAGCTGTTTATTCCTCTACTCTATCGCGGAGTAGTTGCAGGTAATATCAGTACGGTCCACAAAGAAAACTGGACGAAAAATTACTACGCCCAATTGCTCGCAAGAGTTGGTATTACGTCTGTGCTACTTACTAACGGCAAAGCTCGAGCGTTTAGCGTTTATATGCACGGCTAGCGGTTAACATTTAAACGAAACATTTATTTGTATATTTAATAGGTACAATTACATTACGTGTATATATTTGTATATTTATTTATTTTATTTAACTGAATACATCTCTTTCGCTTATGAATACGATATAAAATCTTGTTTCCAATTCCGCTATTACCAAATACCTCTTGTAGTTGCGAACACAACAAATTTAGGTCATAACAGGATGGTATATTTATCCACAAACGGGAGGCTATTCTGAAAATGAAATTGTGAATATAAATTTAAGTACAAAGAATTCAATAATATAAAAGGTTAAGCCGTAGGTCGTTTCTAAGAAGCGAGCGAGAAGAATTTACTTTGATATTATACATTCGTGATGAGAATATGCTTATTAGGTTTCATCTCCCAAAATGTAATTATTATTATTATTAATATTAATTATTAGTAGTATTTTTAATTTTTTTTATGTAATTATCATAATAATAGTCTTATTGACCCTACCAGATCTTTACCAGGATCGCTTTAGATGTCTATGGGTAACAGTGGTCTTTTGAGCAGCGACCTGCTCGTTGAGATAGACTAGCCTCTCTTCACAAAAAAACGATCAAATGTAAATTCGCTGTCACATTTCACTTCCACTTACGTGTACATTTTGTGTATTAAAATATTTATGTACCTACACATAAATATAAACATGCACGGATAAACACAAACCAAGGTCACAATAAGGAAAGAGATCTGTACAAAGATATTGCTTATTTGTCAGGAAATCGCTTTGAGGAGAATTGTGGCTGAAAAAGGTTTACAAAATGGAAGACAAGCGTGTATGAATGTAGCAACAACATAAAGATAAGGGCATGATATAAGATAAGCTATAGTATACACTTAATATACAGAAACAAAGTGTGATTGTGTGCGTGTGTGCCAGTGTGTTGCGCGGGTGAGAAACGAACTCACGAGCCCCGTCGTAGCATATGTGTTCAT
>DWEE01001709.1:0-12739 GCA_018245755.1 Parelbella macleannani
AAATAAAATTGCTTATAAATTTTTGATTATAATTTCCATATGACTTGATAATAAATAGAAATAAAATATGATTCATGTTTGAACAAATCTAGATAATCATTATTATCTATTTAATTATTCAATAAAAGTGTAAATAGGCACTATCTAGGCGAGCGTGCTCTATATACATTTTACTTTTCATCAGTTGGAACTGCAGTTAAACGCTCACCTATTGCTGCATAAAACAAAATAAAAAAAAATTGTAACGGCTGAAACATCAACATCATCAGCCTGTCGATATGCTGGACATATAGGGCTTCCCTAATCAGCGCCACTCCTTCCATCTGACGCATTAGTTCGTAAACCACGTTCAAGTTCCCCTATGAGCACATTGTTTATATATATTAGTAGTCTGTGCACGAACATGTCATTGTATACGACCTGAGCCGCAACAAATATTTGCTTTGTTCCTCTTTGCGGACTATTAGTGTAAAAGGTGGTGTACCAGGAACGACGTCATAAACATGTATTAAACAGCTTTACTGTGTACTTGAGCGGGTTGGAGTTGTAAATTGTAATTGTATTGATCTTGTTTGTTGTCAATGTTGTATGTTATACAATGACAACATCCATAAAAAACGTAACATCACGCTTGTCATCCTCGAAGGGGTAGGCAGAGGGGTTTACTACACCCCCACGTTTCACCAGTTACGTTTAAGTCCCATGGAATAGATGGTGAGCCTATTGCTATACACCGGGCACACAACATCCATAAAGGTGATGATAATGACATTTATAAACGTGGATCTTGTAATGAAATATATTTCATTTTTATTTTTGACTGCCTAGTTGATCGAGTGATCGGAAGGTGCTGGGTTCAAATCCGAAGTCGGATACCATTGGATTTTTCTAATTTAGAATTTCTAGTAGTGACCTATTCCATGGGACATAAACGTAACCGGTGAAACGTGGGAGTGTACTACACTCTTCTGCCTACCCTTTCAGGCCTTACAGGCGCTTGATTGTGGAATTCTAAATTATATCAATTGAAACAAAGAATGCGTGTTTAACTGTACCTGAATCACTTTTTCACTTTTCTTTTTTCGACTTTTTGGTCCCCAAACCATCCTGTACAGGATTTCGGGTTCCATATTCGGCTTCATGGATATATGAAAAAATCGTCTAGTGTTCAGTGTGTGTTATTGTATTTTTTAATGTATATTTTTGTGGGCAATAAAAAGCATGTTATAATAAAAAGTGACCTCTAGAACTAAAATGTATTTTTCATAATGTCATACAAATTAACTCAATTCTTTTTGTATCGTTCTAAATATAACACACAGATTCATATAATATTGAGACAGAAAGGGATATGTCTCTTATAGGCACTTCTATTGTGCGACGTGTTATATCATGTCACAGATAAGTTCGAAGGTTAAAGAAAAAGTGTATCGGTTCTGAGGACAGAATATGTTTTGCACGGGCGTGTAATTTTTTTTGGATAAAACTAGGAACTTCAATTTCTCCCTAAAACTTTCATCCCTAAGCCGTTAACGAAAAATGGTTTTTATCTATTGCACTAAACTCATTTAAAAATACCAAGAAGTTGTTATCTACTAAATTAAAGAAAAAGTATATATATTTCTCGCATCCCGTTTTTAAAAGATATGCCAAGCAGCAATAGTTTTCACAATCTGCCGGTGGCGCCATAATCGTTGGTCTAAAATGTGACAATGCAAAAAGAAAACATGACAAGCGTTACCCATAGACAACACATTAAAGGTTTGACGTTTTGTATTATTAGGCGCACAACCATAAAAAAGCGCGGGAACATAAAAATCGGATCCAGGTTAGCCTATACATTAAGGCAAATGAGGGCCAGGCCCATCTGATTTATGTATAATAAGGCAACTTTTAATTTCGCAACGCTTTAAGCTTCGGCCATTTCTTTATAGCGGCCCATAAAAGTGTCCGCTCATAATATTTATTGGGGAATGAGACGTGCCTATACATTCACTATTTTGGAATTTTGAATTTGCTTTTTTTGGCCAATATTTTCGGACTTGCTGGGAACATATTTTTGAATTCCAGGTATTCCTTTTGAGTAAAATATTATTTATTATATAGGTTTTTGTGAAATAAATACGTTGAACAAAAATATATAAAGCTTACACAAAATATAAAGCTTACACAAAATATAGTATTATATTTAACATGTAGTAAATCAGGTTTGTTGATTGACTATTGGTCTGTGACTGAAGCAAATAGCAGAAAATATGTTACTCAGCTACACCATTTATATTAACTAATAATGCACCGATTGGACTCCGAACATATTATTTAAGACTAATACAAAACATCCGAATATATATTATTTAAGTCAAAACATACAAATATACTTTTCATTTTTAATTACATTAAAACTATTCAGATTACCTAAAAAGTCTTTAATCCAATTCACTTCCTGCCCGCCATTTTATTCAAACGTAACAGAATTTCATAGATACAAATCTATTCATTCACTCGCGTGATTTCAAATAAGTGCATTATGTTCCTTTTAGTTTACGTTCTATTTTCGAATTTAAAAAGGCTTCCATTTGACTAGTGAATTTTGTTTATTTTTCTTTAAAAATGTGACATGGTAGCATATAATTTATATAGTGTTTGTGATTAGATTTTATCAATAACAGTAGTTTTCATTCTGCCTGCATGTAATTATAAATTCGTTGTTATACTTTCAAAGGTAAGGAAATACTTTGATAATTAACAGGAGAATAATAAACATTTCTTTACACATGTTCATGTTACCGTACTGTGGATGATTTATGGCCGAGGGAGGTCCATTTAGGGTGTTTTGTAACTTACAATGTTCAGCACGTACGTAAATTGTCACAACGGCGCGTGGCCGCGCGTATCGTCAGCAAATTACCCGTATACTTCTTATTACATATTGAACAAGATTCAAATAGAAAAAGTACTGTATATGCGTGTGTTACGAATAATGTTATGTACTTATGTTAGTAACAAATGAACAAGCAGACATACCAATATCTATTGATGGAAATGTATATTGTGGAAGTATTGACCGGTCATTTCGTCTAGTAGGTATCTACTTACGAGATTTGTTTAACTATTGTTATCGTTAAGGCTAAATAAATAAAACGAACAAACGGGTATGCTACTGACTCGTATTCAGGGAGATATTTTGTAGCAGTGTGGTAAAGTATATTCAAGGCCTCTCCGTAACGGAAAAGACTGGAAGACGGGAGTGTAAAAGTATTATACATAGCTGTAATATAAGTACCTAGGTATTTTTGAGCCATCACTATTTATCTAGCAACGTGAGTATAGAAGAAGTAAGACAGTTCTGCAAGTCTAGACTTTCTGTCTACCTCGTAAGGGATCTAGCGTGATGATATAAACATAATGCAATACCTGCGCATAGAGATAAAATGCAAACAATTTTTAGTTAATATATTTATATAGTCTTATAGAGCACGATTTAGAACATGGCCGCCGTAGAGGCCCGCTCCCGGGCGTTCCCTAAATAATTATAATGTTCGGTACGGGCGCGAAATATTAACGAGTGCCAGTATTGCCGCCAAATTATTATTACAGCGTTATTACAATATTTCATGAATTTATACATTTTTGTAAATAGGCGTTTCCATTTTTAAACTTTTCACTTAGTTATTTTCGTAATATGAAAATTACGGAAACGATCGTTATCAGCCTATCTCAGTCCACTGCTGGACATAGGCCTACCCCAATGAGCGCTATCGCGCCCTGCCCTCGGCTTGTCGCATCCAGTATCTGCCTGCAGCCTTTCACAGATCGTCATTCCACCGGGCCGGAGGGCGTCCTACATTAAATACATTTCCATAACGGAATTTCCATAATGGAAATGTTATTGCATAGGTTTAATAAGTGTATGAAACGTGTTAATAAATATAACTTACTGGTATAACACAGAAATATAGGATAGCATAAAAGATACAAGATTATACAATTTGGCAATCTTGTCGCTGATAATCATCTTATCACTGATAATGGCCTAACCATGATTTCGGATGTTAAGAGACTGGCTTTGCGACTCTCTTATCACTTTACGTTCCAACATTTTTTTCCACGCCTTGCCTGTCTCATATAATATTATGGCACATTAGTAAACTATTTTCGTATATGAAATTCCGACTGGGCGAGGCGTGGAATCCACGTCCTTTGACGCGGTCTTAGTAAGTTGTGAGTTCTGAGTGGCCCGGGCATGAACTAGCCGAAATATGTCGTAGTCGCTGTGTATTAGCTGGACTGTGAAATCTTATCTACAAACTTAGACCCTGTTTTGCCTTGATGCATCATACATGAGCAGGGTTGTCCTTCGTTCAAGACATTGCTATATCATGATACATATGTATATATACTATATTAGGGCAGTATCACATAGTGCCTCTATATAGTTACATAATTATAAATAACTTAAGATGCTGTAACTACGAATTTCATTAGCCAATAACATTTAATGTTATTGCGCTTTTTTTGTTAATTTATCTTTGTTTAGTTATTTCATCATTTATTTACTGAAATTAAATTTGTATAGGCGCGACTTCAGGGTAAATCAGCTTGTTTTTCATAGTTGAGAGATATTCGAAAATTGTTAGACATTATTTATTTATAATCTGCGTATGTAGTTTCCGCATTTATGATTGGCGATTTTGATATAATTTCAAGCACAACATTCAATTTTGTAATTCAAATTGGTGATATTTAACTTTAATATTTTAAAACTCATAATGGTTATTTTCATATATTAAAAAATATTATAAAACGTGTTTCTGCCATACTTATTTACTCGTTATCAAAATGGCGCGAAAAAACGGTATAGTCAAGTCCCTTAAAGGGTAAGCAGTGAGCAAAGAATGCCCATTATTATACTTGCTTCTCTCTTCTACTATTTTCTCAATCATCAGTACATTTAATAATAAATTTTGTTATTATTGATTGCAATATTCTATTCCTACAAGCGCCAGCGTGCCAGAACGCTTTATTAACGTATAAAACATGAGGCCAGTACACAATTATCTGAATCTAAAGGCTGTTGAGGGGATTATAATACATTGTATCGCGGACGCACCAAGCTCAAAGCTCCCTGGACTGCGTGTTCCGGACACGGCAGACACTCATTTAGGAGGCTTTTACACTTGACGAGATGCGAGAGTTCTGCGATTTGTTGAAGACTGAAGTATAACGTTTTGGGGTTGCCAGTGCATATGTTTTTAGATATCTTGGGAAAGATGTTTATATGTTTATCGAACTTAGGAAGGTTAACTTTTTTTGGCTATGATGTATTTTTATTTGTTAAATTATTAAAGAAAACCGGCCCTTGAAACGAAGAACTCCGTATTGCTGACAGCTTAGTAGTGTAATACACCTTACCCAATTTGAATTTGTAATTACAAATTTTGATTGAAAAAAAAAAATGAAATGTGTGTGTCCTGTCACGTGACTAAAGCTATATTCGTATATTATTTTCAGATAATATATATTATATTGTAGTTGTGTTACGTATTATAAATATCACACCAATATTTCCCCTAAGGGATAGCTAGAAGAGTTAGTACGTACGTGGTTAGAGAAGAGCTAGTACTCCCTCTTTTCACCAGATATATTACATTCCATGATATTTGGAGTGAGCATATTGCTACGCACATCTAGACGTCATGCTGATTGTTCAAATATAATAAACATACAACAAAATTGTTTTTTAACACCATCCGATCGATACCTTCATATTTTCCGTATTTAAACGCCTTCTCAGCCAGTGTAAAGGGTCCATAACTCAAGGTACGAGTCCCCATTGTGGGACGCAGCGAGGGCGGACAGATAAGGGCATTGTGTGCGCTTCCAGCTCCAGCGGGTGCGGTTAATTGAATCACGGCTCAGGTTGGCCGTGGGGCAGCCGTAGAATAGGCGACGTCGGGCGCTACGCATAGCTAAGTGACGAATTATCGCGCCTAGATTAGCTCGGATATTGCTTCATATTTAAGTTATTCCTTATTACGTGTACTGATATTTATTACACACATACATATACATAGCAAAGTGGCTGGCAGTGGATGGATTCGAAGAGCTGAAGATCGAGCTCAGTGGCTTGCTATTACAGAGGCCCATGTGCAACAGTGAACGCGAGTAGGCTGATGATGATGATGATAAATATATTTGTATTTATTTTATATGTAACGTAACTTCTCGCCTGTAAGCCTCGAAGGGGTTGGCAGAGAAGTGTAGTGCTCTCTTGCGTTTCGTCAGTTATGTTCTCGTCCCGTTATGGAATAGGTGGTGGGCCTATTGCCATACATTGGAAACAGATCCAGAGTCCGAGCCACTACTAGAAATGCCTAATCGTTTTTCAAAATACACGTACTTATATCGTTCATTTGCGACTAGAGTATATCTCAAAAACACTATCTTTCAAAAAACAACGTAACATCACGCCTGTAATCCCCGAAGGGGTAGGCAATGGAGTGTAGTTCAGCCCCACGTTTCATCAGTTAAAAAAACAATCAAGACAGTTAGAAATCATAATTGTTCTATGAATATCGTAATACTATATGACTTATAGACTATTCTATGATATATAACTATTATAATAGTCATGGAATACATATGATTTCAAAATCTCTGACCTGTTTTCTGAAAGATGGTGTATTTGACGTATTATATTCTAGTCGGAAATGAACGATATTATGTTGTTGTGTAGACGAGTTTCTTTCACACACTGATTATAAGACTTAAATGACACGTGTACATGCATCAAGATTTGATTATACATATGTATGTGTACACGTGTATGTACATACATGCGTAAGAAGGCTTCTGCCTTGTACCTCATCATCCGTTTGAGGCAAACCAGAGCGTATATATTTATAATACTTCAAAGTAATTTCTTTCGTTTCGAAGTAAAAAAAAATATGAAACGGTTTTCCGTTTCATTTTCAATGTACACAAGAGTGCCGGATGTTATTTTGTGTTTCTTATTGCTATCGAGATAAGGTTCATTTTCGCGTGCACACGATTGAGTATATTAACTCCAGCCATACATTATTCAGCTCACTTCAATAATGAAAGTTTAATATTAAAACGTATTTTATCTGTAACAACTTTAAAATTCTCTCGGGATATTTTTGTTTCATAAATGCTATGAATATTTCGTTTTGCCTTTTTTCGGTATTTTATAACTAAAATGAGGCGGAAGTGTGTATCTTAATGTTAAGGGTGTGTACACACTGTTGCGAAGTTATATTATTATAATGTTGAGGGTCTGTCCACACTGACAGCGTCTTGAAGTTCAGAAGTTACTAATGTTAAATGCAAATTAAAGATACACGAAAAATTATATCAAAACATTGACATTGATTAGGTACTTCAAACGTTCGTGAACTTTCTGGAAAGATCTATCATCATGATGAAATTTGAAATCATGTTTAAAACATTCTCATTGATTGTGTACTGCAATTATTCCTGAACCTTCTCGAATGTTCTAAACATAATATAATAATATTCATACATATTTTTACCACGATGTATCAGGGAATCTTCATCAAACTATTTTTTTAGTGTTCTCCAGCCTTAAATGTACACTCATGCTCTCCATTGAATTATAATTAATTTGGTGCATGACTGTACATTCCCAAAATATATACACAGTACTCACTTGGTTCACCGCGAGGTTCTTTTAATATTTAAACAACAACCTGTCAGTAGAGTGACTGTGATTCGAAAACAAAACCAAGCAGAGCAATTAAAAACTTCATAACCACTGCGCGGTTGGCTCATCGCGGAATGGCAGTTCCGTCATGACTTTCGAAATGGATGCTTAGCAATAACGAAATAGACACCGTCTGTCCGCTGTTGGAAGCATTAAAAAGATAAGTATTTAATTAGATGAAATATTACTTGGTTTAACGATGAATAAAAAACAGCGTAAGAAAACCTGCAGAGCGTAGAACTAACCCAAAAAATCTCTAAGGTGAAGTCTATGAACCCGCACTTGACTAGCGTGTCAGGCTATCGCCTTAACCCTCTCATTTTGAAAGAAGACCCGGTTCCAAAGGCGGAATTATAAAAAGGTCGAAAGAAAAAAAGAAAATATATCAATACTCCTTACCTTCACATTTGCCGTCCTCTTTTAGTTACTCCGTTCCTAAAATATGTCACCAGTTTTAAATTTCTAAAATTAACATTCCCTTTTTAAAAGTTAAAACGCTGGACAAAGAACAGAATACACCCAACACTAGTCACATACATTATATCCAGCTACTTACTAAGCAAAACGCGAACAGGCTTCAACAAAAGCAACATCTAATGTGTTTAATAGTAGCATTATGTCGTGTTTTAAATAACATTAATATCAAAAGCACTTACGTTACAGCGAGTGCCGCGGCGCATTCCCGAAAACAACAGCTGCATCACCGCATATGCTGCACTATGAAAAATTCATAACCGCATCAAAGATTATTAAACGCGAACGAGTTGTTTAATGGCTTCACGCGTGGTCCCTTCTTGAGGCTGTTTCTTTTAATAATAATAATGGCTGGTCTGGTAATAATAAATCCGGTAAATAACGCTTCAGTGTAGGGGTGTATATAAATCTATATAAGGATATATTTTATTCATGTTTATTTATTTAATTGAATACTAAAATAATGTACACCGGTTAAGGGAAAATGTAGAAATTAAAAAAAATGTTTTCTTATTACAATTATAGATATAGACTGTGTTGTATTTGTGTGTTGTGTAATTTGTGTGTGTGTGTGTGTGTGTGTTTCTATGTGTATACATACATATGTAGTTTACCTAACGTTTGGTTACCATAACACGAGCTTTCTTTATGCTAACTTTGGGATTATATTGCCGAGTATGGAGATCAAGACATTATTATTATTTTAAACTACGCTCATTGGGGACTGGTTTACAGACTCAGTAGTTGGGTCAAATTACTGAGACAGTATTTCATTTTCTATTGACAATAATCCTTGTAAAATCGAACCAGGACCTTTTACTGTTCTAACGATTCGATTTATGTCAATTGGGGCTGGCCTATGTTCAGCAGTGGACTGAGATAGGCTGATGATGATGGTGATGATGGCTGGATATAAATTTAACACTTTTACAGAAACTGAAAGAAAAGTAAAAGCTTATGTTCATGAAAGGTTGGTAGTGACTTTATAGGTAATCAAGCGACAGTGTTTCATTAATACTCATATCGTCCTTTCATGTCCATTATTCTATGTTTTGGGTCTTCTGTGTTACGGTTTACTCTTAGGCGTGAGGTTATTCGATAGTAATGATAAAGTCAGCCGCCCTCCTCACATACGATATGACGAAAGTTGACTGTACAAATGTGTGTTTACCGAAAATATTCTGTATCAGCCGTCATGAATAATGCGTTTTTATGTATATTTTCCGTATATTACATTATGGACGTAGCGTGACGATATAATGATGATATTTATATTATAATTTATGTGACGGCAAAGAAGGTAGGCAGAGGAGTGTAGTAGATTCCCACATTTCGCCAGTTACGTTTAACACACGTGGAATTGGTAGTGAGGCTATTGCCATACACCGGGCACAGATTCAGACTCCGAGTCACTACTGGAAATTCTAAATTAGAAAAATCCAATAACACCCGACCCGGGATTTGAACCCAGGATCTTCCGATCGGCAGTCGCGCTCGCAACCACTCGACCAACCAGGCATTCAATAATAATTAATCTAGTTGTTTGTATACAAGTAAATAAACTAGGAACTTCGTAATTAATAAACAAAATATAATAATCTCGTCTCAAACTGTTTACAATGAGTTTATTCCCAAAATAAAATTAATTACAAACATCTAAAACTTTGTTCAGTTCGGTTCTAAATGTTATTAATAAACAAAATTCCCAGCTAAAGTACGTTTCTACGGGAATATTTTAATTTCCGACCTCTTGGCATCGGGATGGCGTAAATCCTGAAAGTAATTTGGCTTACGAATGAAACTTTCTCCGGGAACATTGCCGATTTGTTTCACCGCGGCCCTGCGGACTACAAGCGATTAATACATTTAATATTAACATTCAATACAGGATCAGACGTGTTCTGGAGTGGAGACCGCGACTTGACAAGCGTAGCGTAGGACGCCCTCCAGCTAGGTGGAGTGACGATATACGCAAAGTGGCTGGCAGTGGTTGGAAGCGAAGAGCTGAAGATCGAGCTCAGTGGCGTGCCATTGGAGAGGCCTATGTCCAGCAGTGGACGAGAGTAGCCTGATAATGACGATGATATGACATGTGCACGCGTCCAGCATATTTCCGACTAGATAAATCATTGAGATATTGAACCACACGAAGTAATTATTCCATTAGGCAATTGCTAAATAGTTGAATATTTACAAGAACGAAAGCCACTTGAGTATTACATATTAAAACTGAAAAGTACTGAGAAGTAACTCGAGATCAAAATGTGCGAGCCGCGGCACACCAACTGCATGTTTCATTGGGCCACGCGGCGTGTAAGAGAGAGTGCGCACCACTCATTTATTCATTCATTCCTTCATTCATTCATTCGTTCGCTCGTTCATTCATTGCCCATGCTTGCAGCCATCTTTTTATAACATTCGTCAGAGGTGAAAGATGCTCTCCTTTTGAAGGAAGGGTAGAGATCTATTCGAGTTAGTTACTGAGGTTGGCGCCCGTCAACTCAATGGATATAGGGAATACCAGGGAATATTTCCAGGTAATATGTCGCGTTGTTCCCGTGGTCACTTCCTAGACTAAGAAAGCAATAGCAACCCAGCTGTATGGATTGCGGTTTTCGATAACGATTATAGTAAAATGCGAAATTTAATTTCAACGATTATATGAATTTGAAGTTAGGAAAACGTAACACCACGCCTGTAATCCAGAAAGAGGGAGATAGAGTAGAGTAGTTCACTCCGAGTGTCACCAGTTACATTTAACGGAAACCAGTTTAGCCTCCGAGCCACTACTAGGAATTTTAAGTAAGAAAATCCCAATAGTTTCCGACCCGGGGATAAAACCCGGGAGCACTCCGCTAACGAGGCAGTCAGGTAAAGTATTTATATAAATTAATGTACATATATTAATATATATTAATAACGAATGCTGGAATCCCTTATCAACATTCATTCCTTAACAATTTTCCTTGAATAACATTCTATAATTATTTCAATATATTTCAATGATTATTGTTTAATAACTTCAGTATACAGTAAGTGTACAAGGACCTTATAAAAACATTGGAGTGGTATGCGATTGAATAATATAAGATCTGTATACATCCAACCTCGAACCTAGCACCTCGCTAGAACTTAAATATATTAATCATTTTACGAACTCATCACTAAAAGTGTACGTATGCATTGTTCAATGTATATTTTACAATAATTCGCGTTTAAATTTAATCAAGAGATTTATGCGATTAAGTTATAGCTGCACCGGATCTCTTTCCGGGTAGGCAGAGAGCACCAAGTGCCTAATACGGACCCTTCTCCTACATACATGACTCTTCATACACGCACGCTGATTTCGGAGACTTCTATTTTAAGAGGGTTATAGTTTATATAAAGAAAGAGCACAGTATAATAAAAACGTAAAGTCACGCCTGTAATCCCCGAAGGGGTAGGCAGAGGGGTGTACTACATCCCCACGTTTCACCAGTTAGGTTTAAGTCGCATGGAATAGGGGTGAGCCTATTGCCATACACCGGGCACAATTCCAGACTAAGAGTCACTACTAGAAATTCTAAATGAGAAAAATCCAATAGCACCCGACCCGGGATTTGAACCCGGGACCTCCCGATCGGCAGTCACGCTTGCAACCGCTCGACCAACGAAGCAGTCAATAGTAAAATAAAATGTTTTTAAAATGTATTAAACTTCCTTAAATATAACTAAACATTAATCGTTTACGTTTGTATTGTCTATGTCGCAAACACAACTCTATGGTCAAACAATAGCACAGAGTAGACATTTATAGAGATATTGTCTTTGGCACAAGAACCTCAATAACCTTCAAACTTATCATTTAGCATCTTACGGCCAAGTTTGAATGACTAAACATATAAAAACTAATGTAAAATTAATTCAAACTTTCAATTTAATTCTACTCAAGAAACTGATGAGCTCAGTTCAATAAATTTCATGGCTGTGGCAGCGAAGAGTTTATCTTTGATCAAATAGAACGCCTGACCGACGCGGTCTTGCGGTTTCTTCGCCCGATGTTGAACAAATAGTACACCTAATCTTATTATCTTGTTAACTAAATATACTAAACTTAAACGCCAAACATATGTACGCCGATTGTCTGTTGAGAATAAACCCGTATTTCCAAATGTCATAGTATTCTCACGCCTTTCGGAACATTCTAGAAAATGCGCGATCATTCGAGATATACTCGTTAATGCGTCATGATGTCAAGCGGTGCTTAGCAGTCGATCTATTATGAGAATTTTTAATGATAACCGAAACATTATTAGCCAGAGTAGGATCGATTTGAATTGTAAAACCAAATGTTGAATCGTCGCATAGTTAGCGCAAAAAGATCTCAAGATATTTGCAAACAGTTAGTACCTTACATAAAATACCTTCATTGATATATTAGTGTTGGCAACGCCCTGTGAAAGACGATAGTCCTTCCATATAAGCCAGTGTTGCCAACTAGGCGAACGTACCGACATTCTTTGAGTGATATTGTGTCAC
>DWEE01001710.1:0-12737 GCA_018245755.1 Parelbella macleannani
TAAGGCAATAGGCTCACCACCTATTCCATAGGATTTAAACGTAACTGGTGAAACGTGGGAGTGTACTACACTACCTCTGCCTAGCCCTTCGGAGATTAAAGGCGTGATGTTACGAATACAAATTATGCTTTTAAATATTTTTTTTAAGAAGTCTCATACTTCTACTATAGACATTAATCTACACTTGTAAGAATAACATGTTGCCTAAGTATTCATGCAGAGACATGGGTGAAATATCACCCGTAATCAAATTTTAATACAGTAACGACAGTTCCGCACCAGAACACCTTCAGTAAATATGATAAAATATTCTGTGGCTATATTGACACGGATGAGTATTATTCATCTGTAATTCATTAATATCCTTTATATATATATATATCATGTTTAAGGCTACAACTGTTTGTTATACATATTTGATCATTCGTTGAGATTTATTGAAATGGCATTTCTATAACAGGTTGAAGTAACCCACCTCACTTCGGAGACTTCAAATATAACGATATCTACGTATGAAGTTCACCAAATGCAGAGCGAAGAGAAATATTGTTAGCACAGATAAAAAATGTGCCGCTAATTTTGGCGTCTGTCACTGTTTGCCGCCATAAATACTACACTACGTTCAGTGCACAAATAATACAATGATTTTGTATATGTATTTGACGAGAAATTCCGGAGTATTAGAATATCTTTAATATATACATTCATATATTTGAATTTAATTTCAAACAATTGTATGCAATATTATTTCCTACATTTGCATTTAACTTATATAGGGTCCATGAATTTAAATTTGTGTTTTGAATGTAGCGTAGTATGAAAACACTTAATTTAACAAATAACGTTGTTGTATATTATTACCTACTTCTATACTCTCAAGCGTTAAAGGTCTATAAAAATGTTTATGATATTAGCTTACATTATTAAATAATACTGGTATTAAAATTGTTGTACTTAAATTTAATTTGACATCGAAAGAAGGTCGTCCATTGAAAAAAAAAAATAGAAATAAATACTTTCAAAAGGATTTCATATTTTTATAGTAGCATGAATTATGCCGACTCTTTATATATATTCATCAACTGTTTATATATATTAAGCATTTGTCGTCAATATATTTTTAACTTCTCCGCCATATTTGTATTATAATCTAATTTAAACTTAAGTAGCGGTAATTTATACAAAACCTATTAATTTCTTGTAAACAAATCTTACAAAACCCGGGAGTAGACCAGTAGAGTACTATAATAATAATAATAATCATTTATTTCAAGAAAATTATTAACTTATATTACTTGTTTTTTAACATTTTTTTAATGTCTATCACATAAATCAATTAATGGTCTACTCCATAGACAAGTTTGGGTTGTTTCATAGATAACAAAAGGCGTTTATTTATTTTTTTATAATGTTTATATTTTTCGACGTACTTTCTTTCGATATCAGTTTAAATATTTGTATACCTATGTATAAGCTAATTTTATAAAGCATATAATCTATACCTACTCACCTATAAATAAAATAGGTAGAATTATAGCTGTTCTATTAATAAACAATAATCGCTGTAGTGTCAATATATTGATCAATATTCCATTATTTAACAGTTTACGACGTAACAATATTTACCTTCTTTGATGTAACTTACAGCAATATAAATGCAATACGATAGTGAATATACATGTTGAAAATTAGCTAGTTTTGTCATGAGAATTTTTTATATATTTTTCATATATAAAAAAAACATATGTGGTATCTGTGGTCTTAGACAGTTTTACCGTTGTTGTGGATCTGTTTATCGTAACAAGAGTATGTGAGATCGGATGTTAAGTTAACAGTTGTTGTTTAACAGCCTTAATATGCCTGCTGCTTTCCGCCTTTTGTTTGTTTCTATATAACAATAGTCTTTAGATTTGTTCATAATGTTGCCACATGTGTTTAGTCCGTAAGAATACTATTCTACAATGTCCAATGCAACTTTAATAGCGTGTTTAATTTTATTATCCGAATATGTTTGCAATGTATACTCAACATAAACATATTAACATGTCAACAAAAAGCAGTTGTTAAAGCTCTTGTTAAAATAAACAGTAGTGATTAACTATTATTACATGTTAAGATGTTATGTAGTTTTTTCTACATAGTATTTAAATACCCATTTCGTCTCATATTCTTTTAATTTTATGGTAACTACTACTTTATCGTTTTCTGCCGCAAAGCTATTGATTTTAGGTAGAAATGGATTTAAACGTTTTTTAAAAAATTGCTATCGGCACAAACGGAGTGGTCTTTGTCTTAAAGCAATGTGATGTTGATTAAGACCGACGGCTGCTATGTTCGTTACATCTCAGTTAATTCTTCTTGGTGATTCTCAAAAATAATTAAGCCGCGCTTGTATGCAACATGATTGATCATTTTTCTTGATAATTTTACAAAAAATATGAATGTATTACTATGGTACTTCTTCATTGTACCGGTATTTGCAATAACATTTTTTCACTTTTAAGACTAATATTGTCATTATAATCTTTAAAAAATTTCCGAATTTCTTACTCGTAAGTGTCAAAAAATGGCAAGTTTCAAATAATTCCGATATACAATAATTATATTATTGTTATTGTATTTAAACTTATCCATAACTAAATCTTATTTGTTTTTTGAGAATTTTTTTCTTAAAAAATGCTGTTATTTTGTACATAAATTGAAAAAAAATCTGTATCGAATCTATCATGTAGATTTTTCCTGACTTTAAGACAGTTATTAAAATTATTTTTAGGCCTAATTAATTTATAAGAAACTCTCCACAATACTCTTCGCGATTAATCCTCAAATCCAATCAATAAAATTATGTTTTACAATTTTTTTACAAATAATTATACATTTTTTTTACAAATTTCTTTGATTGTCATTCAAGTGCAAACTGGCCACGCCTACTAAAAATACTCCATAGACAATGCATTTTTTTATAAAACGTGCGTCAGGTCGTTCAAATTAAGGACTGGCTTCAATTCTTTTTAGCTTTGGTAAGTCTTAGCTTCAAATTCTTGAGCTCGTTTTCATAATTCTATGCTCGATAAGTAATAATAATTTATAATTAACTTATTTTTCTTCTCATATTTAAATGTGATAAAACATACTGATTATTTTATAATTTCATTGAGTCTTAAAATATATACCTACCTGTAATTGCCAGTTGCACAACACGATCGGTTCGCATTTTTCCTGCAGTTGTAATTTTAAATTTGGAACTATTGTAACAATGAAATGTGATTCGTCAATGGGGACGAAAACCATAATTATTATCAACATGTAGAACCTACGTGTCAATAGCGACAGTATACTTTCAACAAAGCTATTAGTTAGGTAAACAGACGTATGTACATCGTCATGATAAGGCTTTACTCATACTATACTATAAAAATATAATTTCTTCAGTGATGCATTACTTGACCGCCTCTTTTGTCAAAATATTATTTTTTTTCAACTGTCTTCTTTAATCTCATTAAAAAGATGACTCTCTATTTTATTTAAGCTGTCTGTTTAGTTCGTAAGTAGTTCAATTATATCAATGCAATTAAGTTATTTAATTTTTTTTAAATGTTTTATCAGTCAGTGTTGCCAGTATCGTTTGTTTTCACTTGCAAACCGGAATAGTAATAATTTGCAGGCACTTTGTAAGTGATAACAAACTTTTTTCGACGGTTATACTTTCTAACTTTTAAATATTCAATTCGAATATTTCGAATATCTTGTAATTTTAAGATATTATCGTTTGTGTTTCGAACAACGAAGTATTAATGAATGATATGTATATCTTAGTAATCAGCAGAGTGATTTTATTCAATCACTTGGCCGGTACAATCGTATTGAGGGCCAAACATCTTAGAATAATACTCACTTCATAATTTGCCTTCATTCTAGTGATATTTTGCAACAAAGTATTGTTAGGAGAGTTATCAAGAACGTCTATCTTAGTATGTCAATATTTATCGCAAGACATTTTATATTTTGCCGTCGAACTAAATACTATACAGTTTCTCATATAGCATCGGATTCAAAACACAATTTAATAACAAGTCATAATTTCAAGTAAGACCTCATAGATAATCACCATGTCAGACTCAGAAGTAACTACCGATAAGAAGCTATGAAATTAATAGGAAAAATGATATATTTCTTACATGAAACTTATGAGGCGGTCATTCAATTTACCGCCTTTTAATTTGTCGTTGTTCAGCGTCAAAACGGCCACCAGCTGTGAAAGTGACGTGACAAATAGGTACGTGGTAAAAGTAGCATAGACAAAAATAATCGGTTTTTTTTTACACCGATTCATGATAAATTGACAATACAGCCAGATCACTGGAAGTGAAGAGTGAATTTTTGAATTGTTCAAATTTCTGAAAGTAGCTATTATAAATCATAATTATAGATAATAAATTGTTGTTGACGGTATAACTGTACAGCGTTTTGTATCGCTACCTGTTGGAATTCGCTAGTGCTTGTCTGTCTGTATGCGTGTTTTGCCAGAAGATTGTTATAGAGTTGATTGTAGTTGTGTTAAAGTGCAATAAGTATCTATGACAAACGGAGTACAAGTTTTTTTTTAACGCACTGAAGTGTACCTCCATCCATGCAACTACTTACTTATTACACTTTTTCACACAGCGCAGGATGTAGAATACGCACTATTCTATTTTTTTATCTATGGTCAATGAATTTATAAATCCAATATATTTCAAGTTAATCACTACTAATAGAACCATGTTGTTCGTGTTCTGAACTATTTTCTGGACAGTTTAAGTAAATTCCATGGAAGTTATAGAAGTTATGCAATATTTTTGGATTCACTCGACCGTAGTGCGTATTCGGGAATGGTGTAAGTTTGTTTTTTACGTACTCTAAGAATATTCTATGGAAAAATAATTACATAACATTTATATAATACAACTCATACCTTAGATGTGTCCTGAACTAAATTCAATACTTGGTTCATAAAATAATAATTATTATTTTTTATTCTTTTGTCATCAAGAACGTGCGTGTCATCAAGTTTTCGTATATCGCCGCTAGAGGCGCTTATTACTGTAACTCTATTTTGTTGTTTTTTTTATTAATAACTATTATTTATATAATATATTGTGTGTAAACAACAAACTTACACAGCTAGCATTTTGTGTATCGTAATAATAAGGAACGTACTTATCTGTATATCGAGAGATGACTATTAAATGTGTATTCGGATATTATTATGAGTTTCATTGTAGAATTTCCGAGCGTAAATAATGCTTTTTCTCTTCAAAATGTTTACTGTTTTCATGTATCAGTAAACTGCATTGATCGGTTGAACTTTAAAATCTTCTCTTAACAAAAAAAAATGAAAATACACAAAAACCTACTTGAGCTATCTACATTTTGTATTTATAGCGAGTAAAGGCATTTTTTAAAATATTGTATATAAGTGAAACCTTAAGATTATTACAGTAAAAATTACTGTAATCACAGTTCACACTTAATTTGTTCACTATAATTATTATTCACTATCACAACACTTGTATTATCAGTATTATCACACAGTTTGAAAGTGTTTGTGCTAACACAGGTTTTGGGGCATTTTTGGAACAAGGTAAGCGTATGCATTTGTGTGTTTGCATGCTTTTTGTTTATCGAAAAAAAAAAAACAAAATAAACCTCATAATTTTATTGTGACCAAGAGTGGTGTGGGTAATATTTTCAACGGTTAATTTTTGGAACTGCGTATAATATTGCATTTGTTATACGAAATATATTTAAATGTTGTTACTGTTTCTATTGTTGTACAATCAGAAATGCATGAAACTTTAAAAAGAGTTCTAGGACTGGTGCAGAAAAAGTGGGAAAATATTTATAAAAATGGTCACATGGAACAAAAAGAAATGTATTAGACGGAAAACGTAAAATAGTGGATGGAAGCACTTAGAAAGCAGGATAGAAGTGAAACGTCTTATTAAATACTTAATGTACGGAAACAAGACCGACACATACCGTTGAAAAGTAGCATGGTGAAGTAGAGCAAACCAATGAACAAAAATACCATCAATTGTGTAAGCTTAGTGCAAAATATATACTAATTTGTACATCGTGTATAGGCATCGCATAAGAGAAATAAACAAATTATTCAAAGGTCATTCAAAAGTTTGTGGTATCCATTGTAATTTTACCGTACGCTCACGCGTTTTGCTCGGCGCTTACGACCTTTTCATACTATTCTTTGCGTGATCTTGAATTTTCGTTATGCCTAAATAAATTACCCGTCAGCAAAGAAGTGTCACTTCCAAATAATGATTTTAGTTATGACACAGAGCTTTGTACAAATTTTTGTGTACTTACGCCAAACTTGCAAGACGTGGCATGCAACGGCGTGAACAGTACGAGGTTATAGTTTTACGGGAAAATTATTACACGGATAATATTAATAAATCTTATTTTTTTTTAACGGAACAAGCATAAAAAGCTATTTCACAATCTTGCTCGGAAAAGTAATCATTCATTATTATTAACATAACATTTTTTAATAATCACGTTTCAGACGAGACTATGATCACCGGGGATTTTTTTGATGTTTCCTTATACCAAAGAAGAGGGCGATAGTGTAAGTATTCAATACTATTTAACATCAAAACTTAGCAATATTTATTACACACGTAGGCTACTACCAAACTATATATTAATTTGTGTCATGTGCTATTATCATCATCAGCCTTTAGATGTCCACTGCTGGAAATAAGCATCCCCTAATTGGATCAACTCGTTGCCACGGTCTTGGGCCTTCCGAATCCAGCAGCTTCCCGCTGTCTTCTTCATTTTGTCAGACCAATTGGTAGGAGGGCGACCTACGCTCCTTTTATATGCTACATTAGGTTATACATCACTATGAGTTTCATTAACTATGATTAATTAAACTTGTTACAAGTGTATATGCAATGTGGCTATCGAGTTGCTTTGTATCTGATACATTTAGGCGTATCATATCATTATTGAGAATTACTCGGGAGACATTGGACATACTAGTTTTAAACCTATCGACTAAATTTCTTTTAAATTTAATAATTGTTGAATTTTTTTTACATGTCGACTCGTGATAATATAAACCATATTAACGAAGAGATTTACGCTATTTAACGTATTAAGTTAAAATTGGTTTAAGTAATAAGTATTGTAACAATATTGTTTTTTTTAACAGGACTCTAAAATGCGCTGAAGGTCACATCGTTCGGCGATCGAAATGAAAACATTCTACATTTGCATAAGTAATAAATTAAATAAAATTCACCAGTTCTGATGATAATTAGCGTAAAATCACATGTTCGTTATACACGCGAAAAAGAAGAATAATTCCACTAATAGGTTGCCATATTATTTTAATTGAATATTAAGTTATTGTTAAATTCTGTCAATAGTGCAACAGCGGCAAGACTTGAGATTGGGCTCAATATTTATTACTCTAAATATTGGATTCGCTTTTGACTGACAATATTCAAATACAATATTTCCAACCAGATCCTGATCAATCTGCTCGATCTACAAAACCTACTCGATTTTTGACCAATTAAAAAAAATATAATCTACCCATTTGTCATTCCACTGTTGGAATATGGGTCTCCTCTTATATTGAGAGGGCTAAGGCCATAGTCCGCTACGCTGGCCAAGTGCGGGTTGGCAGACTTCACATAACTTAGAATATTTTTTTTTTATAAATTCTAAAGTGTGCAGGTGGCACGATGTTTTCCTTCACCGTTTGCACCGATTTCTGACCAAATTAAATAGTAATACATGGTAATTTACATTCCATCCAGTACATTCATTATATATGTGTTGAGCCTAGATTAAGTTGGCGAATAATCGCTTTAGTTACGCAGTTGTAATAACTGCGAACAAAACAGAAGCGAATCAGTATTGTAACATTATCACAATAGATACTTATTTAGAGAACGCCTATGTGAGTCGCGCCATGACATATCAGATAATGTATCGCTATGTTGCCATATTCCTATCACATTTTATAACGTTTATTATTTCTTAACGAATTTATGCAGACATTGTATCGCCATTTATCTAATTGTATAATAAGTTTTTTTTTGTAGTACGCAGGCTTTGATAATATTATGCTGTGTTAAATAGTCTAGATTTAAATTTCCAAACGTCAACAGCAATGTCAAATTTTGACAGCCAAATCCTTTTATGCCTACTCTGTATCTGATTAATAGATATATTTTTTCTATTTTTATATTTGTTATGAAATGATTTGAGTGTGAATAAAGCTTTTATTTTTAACCGTCTTTATTTTTATGTCATCATACCTATATACCAGGTGTACCGAAATATATATGTATGTATATAATGTCTTGTATAAGTCTATCGTTTTTGTAAAGCTATAATCCATTTCTAATTTGCATCACGACCACACAAACTCTAAATATCATATTCGGAGTCTTGCCTTGAATGTCAATCATCACCGTCCTCAAGATAAATCAAAAGCATAATTTTTCCGTGATGTAAAGCTTATATCGCATAATATATTTTAAATGCGTCAATAAATATATCAATTTAAATACAAAAAATATGAAGATAATTTCAAAAAATTGTAATGAGTTTATCTACAACCATTGGTACTTTATATGTAAATACTGACAAGGAAGCAAACCCGTTCAGCAACAGAAATGTGTATTTAATTTCATGAATACAAAAAAACATTTAAATTCAAATAGACTATCAAACGAATATGTAAAAAGCCGTATAAAATCTACCGTTTGACAGACATCATGACAATATTACGTTTACTTACTTCTTTTCGGCCTTTTAATAGATCTTTATAATTGAAAATATCATTTTCCGTATCTAACTCGAATTTCGGCAGTTTGGCCACTATTCTGGTGGCTCCTTCATCGGAAACAATTTTTTCAGCATAAATTTCTAGGACCGCTTTCTTAGTTTCATTCTTTTGTAAAATATCCGCATCATAGCTATCCTCAGCGGTTTTGGTAACTTTCTTTCTGTAAGATCTGCTATATGTTTTTTTAACCACATTTGAATTTAGAACAAGCATGTCATCGGTCGATCTACTTGCGATAGTGTCTCTGTTGAAACTACTCGTGTCACAGCATTTGGTGTTGCTATAATAAAAATCTTTATCAATGTTCTCCACGGTTAGTGTGGCATTAGTGATTACGACCGATTGAGGTCGATTCTTCATAGATAGGTTAGCGCTGTTGATTTTATTCCACACGTGCTTAGAGTTTTGCGTTTCTGCATCAATACACGTTTTACAATTTAAAAAGTAATCCTTCTTTAGCACATTACAGTTAATTTCTTCATCTTTCGTCATTTCTTTTCGACAACAGCACGCACCATTAGAACCATCGATTGCAGATAGGTTTAATTTAGCCGCCAGTGTGCTACAAAGACATCCCTTTAGGGCGCCACTTTTAGACGACAAATCACTGTCGTTGCCACTGCATTCGGTGTCATCTTTCGACGGATTGAGTTTATGAATATTTTTTTTACAAATACAGAACTCACTATCAAATTCGTAATAGTTATTCATGCTGTCTGTATCTCTAAAACGACTCGGATCGAATGAAGCGTAAGTCAATTCTTTCAATAATTCGTTGCTAGTCACCGTAATATCTTCATTTGCACTACTGTCTGAAGTTAATATGGCACGAATGATATCTTTGATCTTTCTTTTGTTTTCCGGTTTTTTAACGATACTTGAACTTCGAAATAGTCTCTTCAACATTTCTTTTTTCTCCGCTTTGTTGCGTAAAAGAAATTTTTTATGCAGGATACTTTCATTGCTCGTTTGATCGAGTATTTCTACGGGATATTTATTCTCGTCTATTCTAGAACCTTCCTCTTTCTTGTAACCATCAAAGTCGTCTGTTTCATCGTGAGATATTTCCTTGGAATGTTCAATGGAATTCTGCTCTTTACTGTCACATTTTATTGAGTTGACGGTTTGTTCGGTAATAGAGAGCTCGGTGACACTTTGAGACGATGATATCAATGGCTCTGGTACGTTTTCTAATGATTTAACACTTGCTTCACATCCGGGTGTATTCTTAACTTCACATATGTTAGTTGATGTTGTCAGGTTAACGGTAGCTCTGTGAATTGAAAAAGTCTGATGGTCAATAATATCACTGTAACCTGTTGAAACCGTTTGGAACTTCTCAGATATTCTTTTGGTAAAATTGTCATTGTTAGTTTTTTGCACGGCATATGTTTTAATTTCATTAGTCTTTTCGGGGTCAATGTTATAATTTTTTATTACTATTTTGATATTTATGTCTTTTTTATTTTCAGGTACATTTACATGTTCGGCCCTATCTTGCACAATGTAGATATCTTTTTGCGATTCCGTATCTTGAAGCAAATTTTTCTTAAATTCTGGATCTCCATTGTTTTGAATATCAACTTTTGTATCTTTGTCCCCTTGTTTCAATTTCAATGTAAAGTTAATTTCGATCATGTTATGTATACTAGGGTCACTAGGGTTTTTTTGTGGTACTTCAGTTTCACTCCTTTGTGCTATGACATCTTGTATTGTTGGTGTCGAAACTCTTTGTATTTGATGTCCTTTATACATATCCTTCAATAAGACACATTTATTTACGTCTCCTGATTGCTTATAATCTATCCTTTCGTAAAGAGTTTGACCATCTTGGTCTTGAACCTTTATATTTAAACCCTCTCTAATTTCTTCTGTACTTGGCGTGTTTCTTTTCATTCGAATTGTGATTTTTTCTTGAGAATTTAAACGGATAATACCTGGACCCTCGTTACCCCAATTTATACATTCATTGGAGGAAGAATTCTTCTTCGATGGCATTTTTTTAATAAATAGACCTGACATTCTATATTTATTGGTATTAGTACAATCGGGTGGAGGAGTTATCGGCCTATGATATGCTGTTGGTGGAGGGGCTGGAGGTATCGGCAATAAGTTGTTGGGCATCTTTCTTCTATTTGCACAATTAGGCTTGCAATCTCTAGTTTTCTTTCTTTTATTTACCCGCTCTCTGGATCCCTTAGGACTGCCTCTGGAACTCATTTTAAGACTTAATCCGGATTCTCGAGACGGTGACCTCGACATTTGTACATTTTTATCGCACATTTGTTTTAAATTAGGCAGAGGTCTACATGGAGAACTGCACCTTGTTTGTTTTGGCTTAAAACAGATAGGAGGCGAGAGAGTAGGCGACATCTGCTTCGGTCTTTCGCACGGCGGCAGCGACTCAGGATTGAGTAATTTTTGGAACAGATCGTCACAGGGTGGTGAATTTTTTTTAGTACATGCGGGTTTTTTCTCTGTCACACAGGATTCTTTGCACGGTGGCTGGGGGATTTGACACACAGGGCTAGGTATTACCTCAGTGCGTTTAAAGGTCTGTGGACCTTTCTGATCGCATCCAGATCCTTTGTAGGATAAAATACCCTCCAGTGATCTATCCGATAGCTTAGCGACTAATCTACTCATAGCTTCACAACCTGGAAGGGATACACGTTTTTTTTGTCCTTTTTTGTCTTTGGTAGTACCTGGCAATCTCCAACAGGGCTTAGATGTTGGACAGAGGTCTGAAGATCTCTCATTGCTCCCTTGGTCTAGTGTATCAGCACTCCTCCACTTAGATTTTTGATTAGTGCACGCGTAAAGCTGCCTTTTCCTAAAAACTTCCAATGAATCCTTTGGAAAATGTCTTTTGTCGGATTTCAAAGGCGCTTCTGATAAAGCATTTCTTTTAAATTTATTCAATATTTTGTTTTTCAGTGAATCGTCTTGCTTTCTTTCGTCTTCTAGAGCGATGCAATGACTGCAGGAGGAAGTTTCGCAAGAAGATAGTACTATTGTAGATTCTTGAAAATCGTCATACATTTTGGGACAAGATTTAGACCCGTCGCCCTGGCTCAGGCTGGTTATTGAATTGTTACATGAGGAGTGAAGGTGAGAATCGCTCAATTGCCACGAAAACAAGTCAATACCCGAGGGCATCCAATTACGATAATAATCCTGAATGTAGCTCTCGGCAAGTTCACATTTCTTTTGTATATGGATATTTTTTTCTGAATCGTCATCAGAAATATCATCGTCTACTTTCAGGCTGTAAATAAAACGACAATATTTGATAAAAAACTAATTAAACAACTTAGAAAAGTTATCCTGAAACTTGTTAGTTGATTAACAATAGTGAATATTTCGTTGCATTACTATTTGCTTTAGCTTTGACGTTAGCTTCATCATCATTTTCAACCCATTCTTCCACTGTGAGACCCAGTTCATCTTTATAATTAGGATATTCATAGTAAATATATTTTCTTCTCAAACGGCCTACTTAAATGTAAGGCACAGTACGTATTCTTAAAAAACCTCATCATATTGCTGAATAACTTGTTTAAAAAAATTTTAACTACTATTTCATTGATTCATTCACTCGTTCATTCATTTATTCGCTCGTTCATTCACCTAATCTCTCGTTCGTTCGATTATAAACAAATTCATTTACTGAATAAAGCCATACGTACATGGGTTGCATTCCATCCCGTATGTCCCTTTGTGTTATAATACCGACTCCAATAACGTCGCAACGCTTCGGAAGACTTACGTTGCTAGCTTGCACTGATATATCTCTCAACAATGGCGGCTTATTCGTAATAATCGTGGAAATTTTAGATTGTCCATGTTCATCGCTACGTACTTTAAC